>CAXITT010000091.1:595824-621885 GCA_964033795.1 Lymnaea stagnalis | reverse complement strand
CATAGATATATTATGTTTGGTCACAGATATATTATGTTTGGTCATAGATATATTATGTTTGGTCATAGATATATTATGTTTGGTCATAGATATATTATGTTTGGTCATAGATATATTATGTTTGGTCATAGATATATTATGTTTGGTCATAGATATATTATGTTTGGTCACAGATATATTATGTTTGGTCATAGATATATTATGTTTGGTCACAGATATATTATGTTTGGTCATAGATATATTATGTTTGGTCATAGATATATTATGTTTGGTCATAGATATATTATGTTTGGTCATAGATATATTATGTTTGGTCATAGATATATTATGTTTGGTCATAGATATATTATGTTTGGTCATAGATATATTATGTTTGGTCATAGATATATTATGTTTGGTCATAGATATATTATGTTTGGTCATAGATATATTATGTTTGGTCATAGATATATTATGTTTGGTCATAGATATATTATGTTTGGTCATAGATATATTATGTTTGGTCATAGATATATTATGTTTGGTCATAGATATATTATGTTTGGTCATAGATATATTATGTTTGGTCACAGATATATTATGTTTGGTCATAGATATATTATGTTTGGTCATAGATATATTATGTTTGGTCATAGATATATTATGTTTGGTCATGGATATACTATGTTTGGTCATAGATATACTATGTTTGGTCATGGATATACAATGTTTGGTCCAGCTTATAATCCTAGAAGAATAATCTCAGGCCTTGTGGAATTCGTCCTGCGAAGCCCACACCATCGTCACATTGTGACGGACGGATGCCAGCAAAAATTTTTTAAAAAAAAGAGGTTTATAGGCCTTTTTGTATTAGAAAAGCACAGGAGTGACTCGCCAAATAAGAACAAGAACTGTCTGGCCTGAAGTTATGCTACCGAGTGCAACAAAAGTTTTACCAATGGCCCATTCACTTTTATATTCCATGGGTTTACGATGCCCCCCCCCTCCCCTACTGGAGCCAAATGAAGAAATGAGCGTGTTTTGATGATGATTACTCTCTCCCGTTGAGGCATAAGTATTCATTCAATATGTACAAGGGCTGAGCTTCGCTATACGCGGTAGTGTTGCTTGTCAAATGTTGGTAGCAGTTTTCATTTGTCTGTTACCAACATACACATATTATTTTATTAAATATTTGTTTCATCATCTTGGCGATACCATCCTAGTCTTCCTTTATTTGAGCGAATTGCTTCCCTTATTAAATGAGTGTTACGTTACACTACTAGCATTGAATTCTGGGACAGACCTTAGAAATGATCCGCACATGTACTTGAACTTTGACCCCCCATTGTCATCAGCTGGTTGAGCTAGTTAGGACGTCAAATGAAATATGAACTGTAAATAGCAGGGATTTGGGGCAGACATTGTTGGCCAAGCTCCGCCCCTGAAAAATATGATGGGGGGCAATGTAGCTTGTAGAAAAGTGTAGACAACATAGCTGGTAGAGGATTTGGGGGGGGGGACATAGCTGGTAGAGGAGTGGGGCAACATGCCTGGTAGAAGATTTGGTAAACATGACTGGTAGAAGATTTGGGCAACATGACTGGTAGAAGATTTGGGCAACATGACTGGTAGAAGATTTGGGCAACATGACTGGTAGAAGATTTGGGCAACATGACTGGTAGAAGATTTGGGCAACATGACTGGTAGAAGATTTGGGCAACATGACTGGTAGAAGATTTGGGCAACATGACTGGTAGAAGATTTGGGCAACATGACTGGTAGAAGATTTGGGCAACATGCCTGGTAGAGGATTGGGGGAGGGCATAGCTGGTAGAGGAGTGGGGCAACATGCCTGGTAGAAGATTTGGTAAACATGACTGGTAGAAGATTTGGGCAACATGACTGGTAGAAGATTTGGGCAACATGACCGATAGAAGATTTTTTTCAACATGACTGGTAGAAGATTTGGGCAACATGACTGGTAGAAGATTTGGGCAACACGACTGGTAGAAGATTTGGGCAACATGACTGGTAGAAGATTTGGGCAACATGACCGATAGAAGATTTTTTTCAACATGACTGGTAGAAGATTTGGGCAACATGACTGGTAGAAGATTTGGCCAACATGACTGGTAGAAGATTTGGGCAACATGACTGGTAGAAGATTTGGGCAACATGCCTGGTAGAAGATTTGGGCAACATGCCTGGTAGAAGATTTGGGCAACATGCCTGGTAGAAGATTTGGGCAACACGACTGGTAGAAGATTTGGGCAACATGACTGGTAGAAGATTTTTTTCAACATGCCTGGTAGAAGATTTGGGCAACATGCCTGGTAGAAGATTTGGGCAACATGACTTGTGGAAGAGTGGAGCATCAGTTTTAATAAATTAAATTAAAAGTACAAAGTATATATTTAAAAAAAAAATTAAATGTTAATTAATGGGACATATTACAAACTAATCAAGAATATAATTTGGACATATTACAATCTAATCACGACATAATTTGGACATATTACAATCTAATCACGACATAATTTGGACATATTACAATCTAAGCACGATATAATTTGTAACTATTAAAATCTAATCACGATATATTCAAAATAATTTCCCCCCCTGAAAATAACTTTTTGTCCTCGGAGCAGTAAGACTTTTTACCAGCTCCAGTTCCTTACAAAAAGACTCTGCTCCAGAGCAGGGCCGGCGCTAGGAGGGTGCGGGGCATTGGGAAAATTGAATTTTGCGGGGCCGTTGACGCTATACATTCCGCCGATAGGATATTAAGACACCTTATTATCATAGTCTTACTGGGGCCTTGCTGGTCACAAGGGGGCGCATTATAACTATCTAATAACTCCGAACATTGTGTTGACTGGATGAGGAACTATTAGTTGGCTTAGGTAGATTATAAATATACTACGGCAACGCGCGGGGCCCCTCAAACCTTTGCCATCCCCTAGCGCCGGCCCTGTCCAAAGCTTCCAGCTCCGAGCTGGCTCCAAATCTTTGGCAAATATTACGTGCCATAGTCATAATCAAAGCTATGCTTCTTGCTAAGAAAAATAATTTCACAAAATTCACAGCCGATTACATTAAATTATTTTCATAACCTTGTAGTTTCCTTTAGCTTACAGTTAGTCTTGATTTATTTGATTCAGGTATTGTGCATTTAAAGTATCTGTAAAAAGATGCACTTGTTCTATAGTTATCCTCATTGGGTAGAACACATTACAGCAAAGGAAAATAACTATTTTTCTTTGTAAACACCAGGACCTGGTTCCGTTTTCTGCAGGGCCCGGGTATGTGCCGGGTATGTGCCGGGTGTGCTAATACTCAGCCAATATTTCGGTTCAGTACCTGGCTCAGTCCAATATGTACATTAGTTTGCTAAAAAGTTGAAAGCATCCTAAGTGTAAAGTTATTTTCAGAGGGGAAAATCATTTTGAATATATCGTGATTAGATTTTAATAGTTCCAAATTATATCGTGCTTAGATTGTAATATGTCCAAATTATGTCGTGATTAGATTGTAATATGTCCAAATTATATTCTTGATTAGTTTGTAATATGTCCCATTTGTGTCGTATACAACGGATGTTGGTCGTTTATTTTAAATTCTTTATTCTTTGAATGCATTATTTTGTGTCGGTGTTGACCCTCATAATGTACACACTGCCGTTAAGACAACTGTTACTGATTCAGCCCAATATTTTCACGCTCAACTTTCTATTCTAAAGACCAAACTCTACGCCCCCCCCTTCCCCCCCCCTTTTTTTTTGTGTTTCCTATCATTTCATGGTGCCCCCCAGACATGTTTTAAATAAGTTATTGATTATACATTTTCATCAAAAAATTTTTTTGATACGCACCATAGCCCACCATAGCACAACAGTCACGATTACTGGCTGGTGCAGGAAGTTTAAAACTTAGTTTCAAAGACATTTAGATTTGTCACTTTTTACACATGGTGGTGTCGACCCTAACGTTTGCTCATATGGACTTTCCGATTTATGCTCCCCGTTATACATGTATTTTGAGGGATTTTTTTTTTATCTTGACAGCCGGGTGTGGTAGTCTCAGGTTAAAATGCCATGACATAAGCAAGGAAATTGACAGGATTGGGGAAAGACTTAGTGGCTGATCAGATTATACTTTAAATTTTTTTATTTTTTAAAAATTCCTTTTATTAATAAGAGACCATTTAATTTTTTCTCATCTCCATTTTAGACAAGGGGAATTAGGACAATTGAGTAGCGATGATGTAAAAAAAAAAAAAGGAGAACGCAAACAATGGTATTTTATAGATTCTGTTTACAAGTTGGCTACAATGGCCATTTTAACATACGGAATGTGCTCACACACAGACATCTTGGCCCAATGTGTCAGGCAAAGTAGTATCATCACCAGTAGCTAAGTTTTTAGTAATATGATCACCAATAGATAAGTTTTAAGCATATCATAACCAGTAGCCAATTTGTATGTAATATTACCAGTAGCTAAGTTTTAAGTAGTTTCATCCCCAGTAACTAAGTTTTAAGTAATATCATCACCAGTAACTAAATTTTAATTATATCATCTCCAGTAACTAAATTTTAAGTAATATCATCTCCAGTAACTAAGTTTTAAGTAATATCATCTCCAGTAGCTAAATATTAAGTAATATGATCTCCAGTAACTACGTTTTAAGTAATATCATCACCAGTAACTAAGTTTTAAGTAACATCATCTCCAGTAACTAAGTTTTAAGTAATATCATCTCCAGTAACTAAGTTTTAAGTAATATCATCACCAGTAACTAAGTTTTAAGTAATATCATCACCAGTAACTAAGTTTTAAGTAATATCATCACCAGTAACTAAGTTTTAAGTAATATCACCAGTAACTAAGTTTTAAGTAATATCACCAGTAACTAAGTTTTAAGTAATATCATCACCAGTAACTAAGTTTTAAATAATATCATCACCAGTAACTAAGTTTTAAGTAATATCATCATCAGTAACTAAGTTTTAAAGTAATATCATCACCAGTAACTAAGTTTTAAGTAATATCATCACCAGTAACTAAGTTTTAAGTAATATCATCACCAGTAACTAAGTTTTAAGTAACACCATCTCCAGTGACTTAGTTTTAAGTAATATCATCACCAGTAACTAAGTTTTAAAGTAATATCATCACAAGTTACTAAATTTTAAGTAATATCATCACCAGTAACTAAGTTTTAAGTAATATCATCACCAGTAGCTAAGTTTTAAGTAATAGCATCACCAGTAACTAAGTTTTAAGTAATATCATCATCAGTAACTAAGTTTAAAAGTAATATCATCACCAGTAACTAAATTTTAAGTAATATCATTACCAGTAACTAAGTTTTAAGTAATATCATCACCAGTAACTAAGTTTTAAAGTAATATCATCCCCAGTAACTAAATTTTAAGTAATATCATCACCAGTAACTAAGTTTTAAGTAATATCATCACCAGTTACTAAGTTTTAAGTAATATCATCACCAGTAACTAAGTTTTAACAAATATCATCACCAGTAACTAAATTTTAAGTAATATCATCACCAGTAACTAAGTTTTAAGTAATATCATCACCAGTAACTAAGTTTTAAGTAATATCATCATCAGTAACTAAGTTTTAAAGTAATATCATCACCAGTAACTAAGTTTTAAGTAATATCATCACCAGTAACTAAGTTTTAAGTAATATCATCACCAGTAACTAAGTTTTAAGTAATATCACCAGTAACTAAGTTTTAAGTAACATCATCTCCAGTAACTAAGTTTTAAGTAACATCAACACCAGTAACTAAGTTTTAAGAAATATCACCAGTAACTAAATTTTAAGTAACATCATCTCCAGTAACTAAGTTTTAAGTAACATCGTCTCCAGTAACTAAATTTTAAGTAATATCATCTCCAGTAACTAAGTTTTAAGTAATATCACCAGTAACTAAGTTTTAAGTAACATCATCTCCAGTAACTAAGTTTTAAGTAATATCATCTCCAGTAACTAAGTTTTAAGTAATATCATCTCCAGTAACTAAGTTTTAAGTAATATCATCACCAGTAACTAAGTTTTAAGTAATATCATCACCAGTTACTAAGTTTTAAGTAATATCATCATCAGTAACTAAGTTTTAAAGTAATATCATCACCAGTAACTAAATTTTAAGTAATATCATTACCAGTAACTAAGTTTTAAGTAATATCATCACCAGTAACTAAGTTTTAAAGTAATATCATCACCAGTAACTAAATTTTAAGTAATATCATCACCAGTAACTAAGTTTTAAGTAATATCATCACCAGTAACTAAGTTTTAAGTAATATCATCACCAGTAACAAAGTTTTAAGTAACATCATCTCCAGTAACTAAGTTTTAAGTAACATCATCACCAGTAACTAAGTTTTAAGTAATATTATCACCAGTAACTAAGTTTTAAATAACATCATCACCAGTAACTAAGTTTTAAGTAGCATCATCTCCAGCAACTAAGTTTTAAGTAACATCATCTCCAGTAACTAAGTTTTAAGTAACATCATGACCAGTAACTAAGTTTTAAGTAATATCATCACCAGTAACTAAATTTTAAGTAATATCATCACCAGTAACTAAGTTTTAAGTAACATCATCTCCAGTAACTAAGTTTTAAGTAACATCATCACCAGTAACTAAGTTTTAAGTAGCATCATCTCCAGTAACTAAGTTTTAAGTAACATCATCACCAGTAACTAAGTTTTAAGTAATATCATCACCAGTAACTAAGTTTTAAGTAACATCATCACCAGTAACTAAGTTTTAAGTAACATCATCACCAGTAGCTAAGTTTTAAGTAATATCATCACCAGTAACTAAGTTTTAAGTAGCATCATCTCCAGTAACTAAGTTTTAAGTAACATCATCACCAGTAACTAAGTTTTAAGTAATATCATCACCAGTAACTAAGTTTTAAGTAATATCATCACCAGTAACTAAGTTTTAAGTAACATCATCACCAGTAGCTAAGTTTTAAGATTTTCAAAATATTTATTTGAGATTTAAAATTAAAAAAAACGGTTTAGGGGTGTGTCACAAATGACCGTGCTGGAGACGGGAACTATGGGCGTGGGTGCCGCACAAAGATACAATAAAGGAGGGAATTGTTAGCCCGACATCGGCAGAGTTTATGGTAGTACAGGGAAGACTTGATAGCTTGGGAAATCGAGACTCCAGCGGGACAGTATGGGAACGGGTATCACAAATGTTTTCGATTAACACGCTTTTTTAGTTTGCAGGTGGAAATGGAATGTTCCCGAAGACGATGGGTAGAGGTAGATTAATTATCAGTTATAGTAAAAGCCTCAGCGTGATAGACGCTAATAGCTGGGTAAGGACGTCGAATAGACGTCCCGGGGTAAATGGATCTGGTCGGGGAATGTGGACGTCAATGATGTGGGCAATTCAATGACCGTGGGGATGGTTGGCTAGTAGAGTTTATAGTCACACAATTCAATGACCGTGGGGATGGTTGGCCAGTAGAGTCTATAGTCACACAATTCAATGACCGTGGGGATGGTTAGCTAGTAGAGTTTATAGTCACACAATTCAATGACCGTGGGGATGGTTGGCCAGTAGAGTCTATAGTCACACAATTCAATGACCGTGGGGTGGTTAGCTAGTAGAGTTTATAGTCACACAATTCAATGACCGTGGGATGGTTGGCCAGTAGAGTCTATAGTCACACAATTCAATGACCGTGGGATGGTTAGCCAGTAGAGTCTATAGTCACACAATTCAATGACCGTGGGATGGTTGGCTAGTAGAGTCTATAGTCACACAATTCAATGACCGTGGGATGGTTAGCCAGTAGAGTCTATAGTCACACAATTCAATGACCGTGGGGTGGTTAGCTAGTGGAGTTTATAGTCACACAATTCAATGACCGTGGGGATGGTTAGCTAGTAGAGTCTATAGTCACACAATTCAATGACCGTGGGGTGGTTAGCTAGTAGAGTTTATAGTCACACAATTCAATGACCGTGGGGATGGTTAGCTAGTAGAGTTTATAGTCACACAATTCAATGACCGTGGGATGGTTAGCTAGTAGAGTCTATAGTCACACAATTCAATGACCGTGGGGTGGTTAGCTAGTAGAGTTTATAGTCACACAATTCAATGACCGTGGGGATGGTTAGCCAGTAGAGTCTATAGTCACACAATTCAATGACCGTGGGGATGGTTAGCTATTAGAGTTTATAGTCACACAATTCAATGACCGTGGGGATGGTGAGCCAGTAGAGTCTATAGTCACACAATTCAATGACCGTGGGGATGGTTAGCTATTAGAGTTTATAGTCACACAATTCAATGACCGTGGGGATGGTTAGCTATTAGAGTTTATAGTCACACAATTCAATGACCGTGGGGATGGTTAGCTAGTAGAGTCTATAGTCACACAATTCAATGACCGTGGGGATGGTGAGCTAGTAGAGTCTATAGTCACACGACGGGCAAATATAAGGGAGAAGTTTCTCGAGACATGGCAGTTGAGAGGTATAGCAGCTGTGGAGAGGTATAGCAGTAGCGTAGAGGTAGAACAGCCGAGAGAGATCACGAGACGACAGTTGACTAGTTGACATAGGAATAGTTGAAAGGATACAGTTGAACAGTCACAGCCTTAGAGACTCAAATAGATAGCTGACAGTTAGTGGAGGCTAGAGACGAACTTTTCAATTGCAAGTAATAAATATATACCGTAGTCTATTTTATCATTGAACACCTGGAGTTTGAGTTGCTGGATTTTCGTTCCAGTCTACGTTGTGCTTTTGTCTGTCCCAACGCCTAGACACCCACAATATAAAACACAGAGAGGAGCGGGGTCCTGCATGTACTGACCACTACTAAGTCAATATAGTTTGTGACAAGTCAGGACCGGAGCCCTCCTCCGTAACAACCGTTCTGTGACAGGATGGGGCGCTTGCGTGGTAGCAAGGGTCACGCATGATAGGTACATTTGGGCGTAAATGCCCCCCCTCCCCCACAAAAAAATGGAGCGGGGAGCATCAATCGGAAAGTCCATGTGAGCAAACGTTAGGGTCGACACCACGCCGCAGACTTTTAGTACGGTAGAAATTAATAATCTAGAACAGGCCTGCACAACATTGGACCCACGGGCCAAATGCTTCCCGCCAGCAACCACTTAGCGGCCCGCGAAGTAATGAAATATTCATTTTCATTATCATTTTCTTGTTTTCTCCTATTTTCTTCCGGCCCGCACAAGGTTTTCATAAAGTAGCACGGCGCCCCTTACATTTCGAGTTGTGCAGGCTTGATCTAGAGACATGGATTAATGCGGATTTAATCCGTGTCCATGATTTCAACCCATCGCCCCACCCCCTTTTCCCTTCTTTTTTTTTTGTGTCAGCCATAGCTAGGTATCATGAAAGACAAATTATAAGATTCATAAAACAAAATTATCAAAACCCAACAAAAGTTTCCATGTAAATCCAACGTCAAAAACCCAACAAAAGTTTCCATGTAAATCCAAATTCAAAAACCCAACAAAAGTTTCCATGTAAATCCAACGTCAAAAACCCAACAAAAGATTCCATGTAAATCCAACGTCAAAAACCCAACAAAAGTTTCCATGTAAATCCAACATCAAAAACCCAACAAAAGTTTCCATGTAAATCCAACATCAAAAACCCAACAAAAGTTTCCATGTAAATCCAACGTCAAAAACCCAACAAAAGTTTCCATTTAAATCCAAAGTAAAAAACCCAACAAAAGTTTCCATGTAAATCCAACATCAAAAACCCAACAAAAGTTTCCATGTAAATCCAACGTCAAAAACCCAACAAAAGTTTCCATGTAAATCCAACATCAAAAACCCAACAAAAGTTTCCATGTAAATCCAAAGTCAAAAACCCAACAAAAGTTTCCATGTAAATTCAACGTCAAAAACCCAACAAAAGTTTCCATGTAAATCCAACGTCAAAAACCCAACAAAAGTTTCCATGTAAATCCAACGTCAAAAACCCAACAAAAGTTTCCATGTAAATCCAACATCAAAAACCCAACAAAAGTTTCCATGTAAATCCAAATTCAAAAACCCAACAAAAGTTTCCATGTAAATCCAACGTCAAAAACCCAACAAAAGTTTCCATGTAAATCCAACGTCAAAAACCCAACAAAAGTTTCCATGTAAATCCAACGTCAAAAACCCAGCAAAAGTTTCCATGTAAAACCAACGTCAAAAACCCAACAAAAGTTTCCATGTAAATCCAACGTCAAAAACCCAGCAAAAGTTTCCATGTAAATCCAACGTCAAAAACCCAACAAAAGTTTCCATGTAAATCCAACATTGTTCCTTTGACAACGCTTTAGGGCGGTTTATCCTTCCATTACAAATGGCTTTTCGCTCTCCTCACTGATACTGCCCATTAATCTTCTGTGATAAATATGTTTATGTTTGTGTTGAGATTCGTATGTGTCGAGCTCCTTGACACCTACATATCGGCTCGTGCTTGTGACCTGAGCCCTAGGTCCCGTACTTTTGAAAAGCACCCATTGGTGGGTCGTTGTAAAGTTCACTCAGTCATTTTGTACTTTAAAACGACAAGTCTGTATATATACATTTGACGCCATGGTCATAATTAGCCCGCTGTCGAATAGATCAGCTGATGATCTGGTGCGCCATCTTGTTTGAGGAATCTTCCCAACTGAGGGAACTTTTATGCTAGAGACATCCCGTCACTATGTACATAATAAACTCAAAGGTTGCTCACTTATTGCTAACATTCCTATTCTGGGAGAGGCGTGAGTTGGCGCTCTCAAACTATGGCAGCCAGGGTTTCTCTCCCGGGATCAGGGTTTCTCTCCCGGGATCAGGGTTTCTCTCCCGGGATCAGGGTTTCTCTCCCGGGATCAGGGTTTCTCTCCCGGGATCAGGGTTTCTCTCCCGGGATCAGGGTTTCTCTACCGGGATCAGGGTTTTTCTCCCGGGATCCCGCACAATTTTCATTAAAGAAAAGACTTCTCGGTAAATTTTCCCATCCCGAAATTGATTCTTTTTAATAATTATTATTATTTAAGGAGGCCCCAGGCGGTAACAAATTATCGATGTATCCCAGGGCCTGTAAAATCTAGTTATTTGCGCTCATTTGCTAAGCCTATGTAGATCAAGTACACAGGATCTCAAGCGTTTTCAAATTACGACGGCATTCATATAGAAGTAAAGAAGCAAAGTGATCCTTAACACGATATTTTTTTTTTAAAGCTTTAAAATTGGGGTAACTTCTTAGAAAGAAATCCATATTAAAACTTAATATATTTTAAAAACTTAATTGGTGACATACTTAATGTCAAAAGTTATTAGTAACATTATTTGCTTGGAACTATTTTAGTGATGGATTCGAAACTAGGTTTAACAACCTGTAAATTTGGGTTACCGGAAAATAAGTTTGAACAAAATTTCGGAAAATTGATCGACGGAAATATGATCGAACGGAAGTTTGGTCAAATTTTGTTTTCAGTTCAATTTGATAATTTTCGTCAAATTTCTTTCTGGACACACGATGCTACAAAGTAAGGCAAAATAATGCGTTCAAAAAGAAATTTGACGCACAATTTTAACGTGTGAACTGAAAATAAGATTCGACCAAACTTCCGTTCGATCAAATTTCCGTCGATCAATTTTCTGTGGACGAAATTTCTAGCAAACAAATTTTCGAATACGGTAAGTTTGGTAAAGAGTTGCTAGGGAGAGATGATCAGGCAGCTAGTAGCAAGGGACCAACTCTCGACTAATATTAAAATTGTTTTTTATTCCTTATTAGAAAATAAAAATTAAACAATTATGAAAATCAACTCTCAATGAATTCATGTATGATTTCTATTTTTAATTAATTTATTTTTATCCTGGGATGGGATGAGGGAAACTCTTTATTGCCGTTTTCCCGAGATAAGACGAAACCCGGTAAATTAGAAACCTTAATGGCAACCTGCTCAATCTTCTGGACGTAGTACTCCCCCCCCCCTCCCGCCCACCACCATGACCTCCCCAACTTCAATCTTGAGTAAGAAATCAGCAGTAAACCTAAAAGCACACAGTATCAATATTATCCAAATCTTTTTAGTCGAGGCTCGACTGAGAGAAAGTTATTTTCTACATGTCTCCGTTTTAACGTTCTGATAAATGTAACGGTTGTAACCCATTGCCGCCAACGGAGACATACTAATAAATAGATTCATTATTCAGTTCGTTAAAATAATCTCTAAAAAAGCGCTAAGAGGATCTTTACATGTATAAGTAATAAAACAGAAATTTAAAAAAGAAAACCGTTCAAATATCTTAGCAACGATGACAACAACATCATGGCGCGTCCGCGGTGCTAGCCGGGAAGGTGCCAAGTAAGTCACTTCCACCAGACACCATACGACCCCGTCCTTTGGCTTGTGATGCTCCACTACACCCTTTCATGGCTTGTCACGGGGTTTTTTAGTGGAAGGCTTTGGAATTCCTTAAAGACTATACTTAATAAGCGTTTAGTCACTCTCCCTCTGCAAATCTATTCACATTTGTATGTGCGGTCAAAACTCTGCTACAGAAGAGTCTCTGTCTAGTTCAACAGTTTTTTTGTTAAAACTTCAAATAATTTCAAAACTTTTCGATGGACTTAGTAATTCATAACACCAGAGCAGATATGTTCCACACATTTGTGGGGAAATGCATTTCCTGATTCCAGACTAAGTTGGGCCTCTTACATATATGAGGCCCAAGCAGCCGCAGTGGTTGCATGGGCCTCTTACATATCTGAGGCCCAAGCAGCCGCAGTGGTTGCATGGGCCTCTTACATATCTGAGGCCCAAGCAGCCGTAGTGGTTGCAGGGCCAACGCCACGGGTCTTTCCAAACGTGCATTACCACTCTATCTATTATATTGACAAATTTATATGCAGGATTTTGAAACCTTATAATTATAGATTCACTCAACACAAGAGATTGGTATCGTGACCATACAAATCTCATACTCCGTTAGCTTCGCTTCGTTAGGCGACCAAAAAAACCCAAATTATATATTTCAGCAATACGCATATTAAAATATATATTTTGTATTAAGTTTGCTTGAGGATACTTTAATGCACACAATGAGGCGTGGTTATTAAAATAAACCATTTTTTAAAGCTATACCTGAACATAAATTTAAATGGGAAGAGGGGGGAAATCGTCATTCATGCCCCCCCCCCAACTCCTCGAAGATTCACCTTGACCTTTCAACTTCACGACGTCATAACACTCTCTAATTCACCCCCACTGCGTGAAAAGCTTTTGTATTAAATAACCCCACCATGCGGCAACAGTCACTCTATCTATGAGGTCGTACTTTTATTGATTGGCTGCTTGCCCAAAACAGATCAATACATCTACCTTTAAGTCCCTTAAAAATTTAAAAGACCAAGAAAATATTGAGGCACATACAACATAATTTGACATTTCTATATGAAATAAGGTATCGATACCAATTTCTATATAAAAGGACAAGTGACCAAATTCACTGTTCTGTGTCTACTGCGAATGCTTAGAATACTATGAGTGTTTTTTTTGTTTTTTTTTATTTATCAATTTATCATTATCTTTTATTTAACTTGACTATGGTGTATAGCTCTTCCTCTTTCTTATTAGACTTGGTGAGAGTGATTTTTTTTTTTTTGTTTCTTTGTTTTATTGCAATGCACGTCTTGTTTATTTGAGTTGGTTTATTTCGGTTCTTTGACTTTTTTTTTTAAGAAAGGAAAATAAGATTGCTTTTTATTTTTTTTTTTTTTTTTTTTTATTTATCAATTTTTTTTTATTTTTTATTTAATTTGACTTTGGTGTATATTTTTTTTTTTTTCTTATTTGTTTTGGTGAGAGTGTTTTTTTTTTTTTTGTTTCTTTGTTTTAATGCAATGCACGTCATGTTTATGTGAGTCGGTTGATTTCGGTTCTTGGACTTTTTTTTTAAAGAAAGGAAAATAAGAATGCTTTTTAACGACAGTGAGTCTTTTGGTTGGCTGTCAGTTTTTGAATAGAGTCAGTTTTGAAGTTCTGTCAGTTTTGGAATAGAGAGTCAGTTTTTGAATGGAGAGTCAGTTTTATAGTGGTGTCAGTTTTTTTTTTAGTGGAGAGTCAGAATTTTGAAAGTCAGTTGGAAGTGGATTCCATTTTTTTTAGTAGAGAGGAGAGTCAGTTGTCACCAACGCTTGTCTGTTTAACCAAGTCATCTGTCAGTCCTGTCACCAACGCTTGTCTGTTTACCCAAGTCATCTGTCAGTCCTGTCACCAACGCTTGTCTCTTTACCCAAGTCATATGTCAATCCTGTCACCAATGCTTGTCTCTTTACCCAAGTCAGCTTTCATTCCTGTCACCAACGCTTGTCTGTATGACACAAACCATCTGATCAGTGCGCCACGCTTGAGTTGCATGGTGACCTTGGGCAGCCAACCGTTGATACCAATCATGCAACGACTGATCGTAAAGAAACTTGATAGAAGGCCACGCGCATTGCCATGAAACCATGTCATGTTACTATTTTGAGGATAAAGAAGACTGCATTGAAGCTCTAACTTTTTATATATTTTATTAAGCGATTGATCTCTTGTGGAACGTTAGGGGGTGAGGGTGTTATATTGATTTGTTTGAGTTGGGGAGACGATCTTATTCATGGTCTATAATTTTGCTCGTATTTAAATTAGTCTTACATTTAAGACTGGGCAAATATTCAAGAGAATCCAAAGACGTATTTTAAGCAACTCTGTTGCTGGTGATTGAAGCAGTGACGTACTTAACCGACATTTGACAAGGTGAAATAGAAACCTAAAAGCTCAACTCCAGGGGTATATAATATATTAGACCAGTGGTCGACGAACTGGGGTAACTACCCCAAATGGAGTAAAAATGGAAATCTTGGGGGTAATGAGGGCTCAAAAAAAGACATACATAAAACTATATTTGAAGCGTGTTTTTTTAACGACATATTTTGGCCTGGCAATACTGGATCCGGCCTGTGTATTTATTGTTCGTGCTTAGCACACGAAATGACCAAGTCAATTTTCGACTGGAATAGTAGCCGTGACTAAAGCGGTATTTTGTTTAAAGTTAGGGAGATTTGCTCAATTCGTCAGCCTCACTCTCTCGTCTTTGCCTATTTGATCCAATGGCAAGACTTAGTCGAGACAACTGGAAATAGAACAGGATGCAGTAGATGTCTAGCTGTGCCTTTTTTTGTTTCACTGTGCTGTTGATGCGTTCTACGTCACAGGAGTTGTCGGAATTTTCATCGTGGGAGTGTCATACCGCCAACTGGACTCCATCTCCGGGTTTGATTTCATTCAGAGTATGCCTGTGTAACAACCCAAACGCACCAAATAACTTGTGGTCACTGGTGGCTCGGCAGCTGGCGCTCATGTCTCATCTTGTATACGTCATTGTGTCTGGACGCCTCGTTCACCTTATGCTTGGTGGCGCCACTACTTGTATACGTCATTGTGTCTAGACGCCTCGTTCACCTTATGCTTGGTGGCGCCACTACTTGTATACGTCATTGTGTCTAGACGCCTCGTTCACCTTATGCTTGATGGCGCCACTAGAGTTGATTCAACCCATCGCGGTTTTCTTATGGTGGTACCCCATCCAGACCTCCACATGGACCTCCCCCGACTCAGCCTACTCTTGTGACAGCCTGCCCTGCTGGTACCCTGCTCTTGTGACAGTCTACCCTGATGGTACCTTACTCTTGTGACAGCCTGCCCTGCTGGTACCCTGCTCTCGTGACAGCCTGCTCTGCTGGTACTCTACTATTGGGACACGTGACAACCCTTTTCTTGTATTAATCTTATTGTGTTATAAAACCAACTTGATCGAGCTCTGTCAATTTTAATAAATTTAATTTGGTGTCATAGCCCCAGTAGGGTGCCTACTCCCTGTGATGGTGTCTCCTCCCTGCGAGGATGTCACTATGGTCCGAACCCCCCCCCCCTTCCCCCAGTGCCTTAGTATGACCTTAAACTAGTATCGAAATGAAAGCCGTCGTACTTTGATTCCTTTTCCATAATGAGATGTTTGGGAGCCCACTATGCAGATTCTTTTAAACCACAATCTCTCTCTCTCAGCCCCTCCCTCCCCCACACACACGCAAGCCCCCCCCCACACGCACCCTCCTACATACACTCACAAACACAATAAATAGATCTTTTACTCCAAGCGAAAATCACATCACGACCATATCGGGCGATAAATTAACCTAGCAAAATCGTTTACTCCCACTTATTGTTATTCCGTCTTTTATGGGTTTCATGCATAACAAAGTATGAATAAATCATACAATTAAATGTGTGAATTATAATACGCATACATTATAAACAAACAACAACAAGACATATATTTAATCCTAAGCAAGAGAGTCAAACCAGGATCAGAATGAGAAGCCGCCATTATTTTCCATTTACTGTTATTCAGTCGATAATCAACATTAATATGGCCTTACAAATATGATTACAGTTGATAGATGGTGCACCACATAAACACTGACACATAAGACCTACTCAACATGATATATATAGTGAATTTTTTTCCTGTGACTTTTTTTTTATTCGTGGGCAAATGAGTGTATTGCTAGAGTCGTGAACTCCACTAGCTATTAGATGTTTATCTAATATCTAGCTCCAACAAAACTTAACATCTAAAAGCCATTTAAAAAAGAATCCTTTATATTAACTTCGCCTTTGTTTCTGGCTGGGTGGTAAAAGCTTTGGACGGCTAATTGACCCACTTCCCGTCAACCTATCGAGCTGAAAAGTGGCACACGGACTTGTTTCCGATGACACCACATTCTGTCAAATTTATTCAAAATGGACCCGTACACGCATCGCCGCCTTTCGCACCCGGGTCCCTTTAGACCAATGATATTCGGATGTCATTTGTGGTAGTTTATTTTAGTTAAACTTAATAATTAAGTTTACAAACATATAGCCCGTTCAATTATCTTTCATTTGATACCTCATTTTGTCTTACAAACCCAACAATAATATTTTAAATGTTTTTTTTTTAATCCCAACCTCTCACTTCTGGTACCCGGGTGCGAATAGTCGCACCCTTTAAATGTATCAACTGAAGCAAAGTAGTTTGGCATTCGTGCTTCTCAATGAATTTGATAGATTTATTTTATCCGGTGTCAAGTCCAATGGTCCGACCAGTGGCGTAGCTGGGGGGGTTGCGGAGCACACCGGGTGACTCCATCTCAGGGGTGACACAAATTAGGCCCCCGTAAATAGGTCAGAAAAACACAGTTTTGACCATGATTCAACGCCGATTGAAGTGCTTGGTAACTTTCGTGAGTAACAGTGAGCTATATTTATCTAAATTCTGAGAAATAAAGCTTTTTAATGGTACCGAATACGACGTGGTCGGGCGATTCTAATTACGTGTTACAGTTCTTAGAAATATTTACTTCCCGACCTTCAAATACTTTGTTTTTGTTCTTTTCATTGTTATTTTGTGGACTTATTTTTTTTAACAAGATGAAATCCATCGTGAATGTCCGGGGGGGGGGGGGTGACACCACGTGTTTACCCCATCGGGGGACACCAACCCAAGCCATGCCACTGGGTCCGACATCATATCTTGTGGTAATCACGGACCTGTTGGTCAACTCTAAACGTCAGAGCGAGTTTTGCAGAGGTGTTATTAAATGGGGGGGGGGGGGTGACACCACGTGTTTACCGCATCGGGTGACACCAACCCAAGCTATGCCACTGGGTCCGACATCATATCTTGTGGTAATCACGGACCTGTTGGTCAACTCTAAACGTCAGAGCGAGTTTTGCAGAGTCTGTATTAAAGAGGCGGGGGAGAGAGTTCCAATCGCTGGTCACTGGGGTGAGTGTTGGCGCGTTTCCTTTCAATTCCATCCAGGGGAAAACATACTACATTGTATTCTATGTCTACAAGGAAAACATACTACATTGTAATCTATGTCTACAAGGAAAACATATAACATTGTAATCTATGTCTGCAAGGAAAACATATAACATTGTAATCTATGTCTACACAAATTTAAATAACCAGAGATTTTAGTTGGAGAAAAAAGGTCCATAAAGTTGTGTTGTGTATGACACCTTTTTCCCGTGCATGAACTTTGCTTGACCCCTAGCACACGCTACGTTCATAGATGGGCGTGGCCTATTCGTTTGATGTATCTTGTTTACTACCGACTTCCAATTAAACATGGTTAGTATGTCTACTAGTATCTTGTCGAAAGTTCTCGATTGTATTAGAAAAATAAGGGCGTTTCTGGACGCGTCGTTAGACCCACATATACAAGGAATTGACAGGTAGAGAAGGACGGAGATTGATAGATATTTTTAACTTCACGAGACGTGTATTATTCTTTGTGTACTCATATGTGTTTATTCGCATTCATCATTCATCATTATTAATTGACACATTGTTCCAACTGTGTACCGGTACAAGATTTTCCGATACTCTGTAAGTTGATGATTTGTAATTATATTTCTTTTGTTTTGTAATTGTATTATTACTAAATTAAATCTTACTAATTGTAATTGGTACTGTTTTCGGTGTCGTATTTTTGTTATTGTAATTCTCTATGGTATCGTCCTTTGTTAGGCACTGTTTGAACGAGCCATACAATTAAAAATAAGAGATTAATTTCTCACAATAGAAGGCAGTGCGTAACAGTTGTTTAAAGTAATTTTCTGTTGGCACCAATTCTACAGTAAACAAAACAAAATATAAACATGTATATGTATGTAATTATTTATGTACAAATATGAGCTGATTAATTATTTTGAAATGTCTTTGTCTTTGTTGTTAACAATGATTTTTAAAACCTTGATGAGTAACTTAAAATGAATTTGTGGTAGTTTTTTTTTCCTACACAGTTTTTGAAGGCAAACCTGAACATTTGCTAATTTGGAATAAACACTACTTTTATATCCGTCAAAAGTACCATGTCTAGCATACACTAAATTGATGAAAAGTACCATGTTTAGCCTACACTAAATTGATGAAAAGTACCATGTCTAGCCTACACTAAATTGATGAAAAGTACCATGTCTAGCCTACACTAAATTGATGAAAAGTACCATGTCTAGCCTACACTAAATTGATGAAAAGTACCATGTCTAGCCTACACTAAATTGATGAAAAGTACCATGTCTAGCCTACACTAAATGTATGAAAAGTACTATGTTTAGCCTGCACAAAATGAATGAAAAGTATCATGCTTACCATACATTAAATGTATGAAAAGTACCATGTTTAGCATGCACTAATTGTATGAATGTTTTGCCTACACTAAATGTATGAAAAGTACCTTGTAGGTCAAATATGTCCCACCACCAAAACATGGACACAATTATTTACGTTACCGGCCAACTGCCCCAGTGGTGTCATGACCTTTCACCTAGGTGCTAAGGGGAGCAAAGCTTCCAGGGGAGAGAATAGACCCCGAGGCCAAACAAACAGACAAACAAGGAGGACAACCAAGTACACAAGTTAACGTGTATTTTAAACTGGCAAGACCGATCTTATTCTACCGAGAAAATGGCGAGTCAAGAAGTCGAAAGTGTGTGTGTGTGTGTGGGGGGGGGTGGGTGGGGGGAGCTCGCCTCCGTTGTTGACAGGAATAGTTATGGCTTGTTTGCACACGTGCCACTGCTGAAGGGTGCGCGTGTGAGTCCAGCTTATCCAGGGGTCCTCAAATAGTCAATGTCGCGTGCTATTTGATCGGGGATGACACAGACTAAACCAGGGGGTGGCCAACCCAGAAAGCTTCACTCGTTATTTAGCTATTTTGATAACAAATTCTCTCCGCGTCGTCATTTCACCTAATATTAAAATCAGCCCCCCCCCCCCAACATTCACATCCATAAAAGCAGTACAGCATTATTATCTATTCTTAATGCACATAGTGGAAGACAACGTTTAAAAAAAAAAATAACTAATGGGATATTTGTAAATTTTTGTCTCTGCCCTTTAAATGTTTAAAATCGATTTCAGTGTAATTTCAAAAAAAGAGCACTTTATTTGTGCTACATCTGGCATCCGATGAGGCTCGACGGTTAACGTGACGGGCTGCACGCTGTTCGTGGGTTGGTCATACTTGGACTTAGACTTTACAGATAAGTATAATATAGTAGGCTATACTAAAATTTCGACGGGGTGGGGGGAGGTAGTTCGAGTGGTCACATGATCCCTTCGCCACGGTTCATTGCGGACAAGCTTATATGGAGTTTTCAAAACGAATACAACTTCTTTTCAAGTCTTCCCCCCCCCCAACCACACACAGCTGTATCGATACCAACTTCCTCAAATGTATCGAAACATAAGATTCACAGCTTTATCGGTATAACTATGATGGAGTATCGATACCAACGTTCGCATCTATATTAGTACCGATGTCCGCAGCTGCTTCGGAAAAAACGTCCACAGCTGTATCTGTACAAACACATGCAGCTGTATCGGTACAAACATATGCAGCTGTATCGGTACAAACACATGCAGCTGTATCGGTACAAACACATGCAGCTGTATCGGTACAAACACATGCAGCTGTATCGGTACAAACACATGTAGCTGTATCGGTACAAACACATGCAGCTGTATCGGTACAAACACATACAGCTGTATCGGTACAAACACATGCAGCTGTATCGGTACAAACACATGCAGCTGTATCGGTACAAACACATGCAGCTTTATCGGTACAAACACATGCAGCTGTATCGGTACAAACACATGCAGCTGTATCGGTACAAACACATGCAGCTGTATCGGTACAAACATATGCAGCTGTATCGGTACAAACATATGCAGCTGTATCGGTACAAGCGCATAAAAAAAAACTAAACACTTGAGAGAAATTAACACAAAGTTGTAAAAAAACACACAAAAAAACACAAAACAACGTCTACTACGCGCCATCGCTATTCAGGATGAGAACCCTCGAGACGACTCATTCTTATTCTGTTGTGCGCACTTCACAATCAACTTTTACTGCTGAACTACACTTGGGTGCAGTGGCGTAGAAAAGGGTTGGTAAGTGGGGGGGGGGCGGTCCTCTCCAATCGGCACCTTTTTGTTCTTTATATTGAAAGGCGGAATTGACGAGTTTTATAGTGAAAGGAATACGGGGGGGGGGGGGGGGGATCCCCCCCCCCCCCGCCTGCCTATTGAATTCTCCAGGTAACAAAATATTAATATGGTANATTGTTACCCCCCCCCCCTCCCCTGGCAGCAATGACGTGAACACAACAGAGAATAATATACAGGAATATCTCAAATAAAAACTTCTTTATTCTATGTTTATCTCTTCGAGTCTCACACCAATGCTCTCAACTTGCTCACAGTCCGGTTAATTCAGCCATTTTTAAAACGCTTGTACTGTGTGGGTGAGCCATTAAGAAAGACAGTGAGCTAATGAATGAACTATTGAGAAATGATAGACAGGTGTGCTCTCTTGGAAACTTTGCAGAGTTTTAAAACGCTAAACTATCTTAAAAACCAAGCTTTACCATAAAAAAACCAAAAAAAAAAAAAAACCAAAAAAAAAACAAAACAAACAACAAAAAACACCAAACTATTAATAGCTGTAGGTTATGTTATAACTACGCAATGAGTGACATGAAAAGAACACACACACAAAATACTATTATATTTATTTTTAAAGGACTTTATGAGAGAGCAAACATCACCGAAGTCACAGTAGACCCATCCCACACCCTCTCTAAAATGAATTCAAATCCCTGCCTTAGTGTATTATTGAAAGAGAAAGAGAGGGGAGAGAGAGAGAGAGAGAGAGAGAAAGAGAGAGAGAGAGAGAAAGAGAGAGAGAGAAAAAAAAGAGAGAGAGAGAGAACTGCAGAGATAGCGAGAGAGACAGAGAGGGTGTGACAGAGAGAGTGACAGAGAGGCAGAGAGAGTGACAGAGAGAGAGAGAGAGAGAGAGAGAGACAGTGACAGAGAGAGTGACGGAGAGAGTGACAGATAGAGAGATGAAGAAACTTAAAGCAGACAGAAAACAATCTAATCTCTCACCTGAAATAAAAGCACTAGCAGTGTGCACAGTCCAACATCGCAGACTCGTCCAAAAGCCATTTTGAGGTTACGGTAGCCTATGTAAAATTGACGGGGGAGACAAATGTCCTGTCACACATCCAGGCAGTCACTCGGACTTTGTAATTGCTTCTGCGGCCTTGGCTGGTCCGTCTGAAGGCGTGTTGGTCAGTCTGATGACTTGTTGGTCAGGAGTAACAAAGTGGGCTGAACCTTAGAGAGAACAGACTCCCTCCAGTAGAGGAACGAGCCGCACTAAGAGCACCTGGTATAACCTCCAGACCACCCCCTTCCTTTATGAGAACCACTTCAGGGGAAATCTAACAGAGCAAAGAAGAAGAAGCCTTTTAATTGAAAAAAAAAATCTGGAAATTTAAAAAAACAAAAACTTAAGAAAGGGTTTTCAAATTAAAACATAAATACTCATGTATAAAGCTTAGGGATACACTATCCAAAGTTAGTTCTTATCGTGTCCACTAATTTCACGGAGACAGGAAAAAAAAATCAAGTAATAAAAAGAAGAGGAAAATAATTAACGAATTATTAAAGTATTAACAAAGAAAAGATCGCTCGCAAAATATTACTTAAAAAAAAAAAAATTAAAAAATAAAAGCAATTTAACTGCTAAATTCTATTGCCAAAGCTGGTAAACACACTTGAGGCTCACCAGTCAAACTGAGTGATTTAGTGTTGATGCGGAACTACACAACTTAACAACCATTTAACATTGCATCACAGCTGGGGATTTCAAAGTTTAAAGCAATAACGCACACTAACAACGATTTAATAACGATTTAATAACTATTTAATAACGATTTAATCAAGTTATGCGACCCAAAGTTTTGAAGAAATTGAAAATAAATCCATTGCACTGTTAAGGCATTGCTCATAATATCAACGCTTCTGTAGGCCTAATTCCTAAACTACGATGTAAGTTTTAGAGCATTTTAAAATGCGACTTGAGACAAATATATTAAATTCAACATCGCTGATATAGTGCACGATAGGTAAAACTTACTAGAAAGGGAACATGTTAATTCAACGCTATAACCTTTGGCCGTGATGAGTTGAGATTGGCGTCATTTGGTCATTAGGGTACACGCATCACACTAATCACAGGACCTTAAAAGTAATTCCTTAACAGAGGCCTGCACAACTCAAAATGTAGGGCTGGCCGGAATACATTCGGAAAAACTTGTGCGTGCCGAAAGAAAATAGGACTTGAGGGAAAGCTATTAAGAAAATAATAATAAAAAAGACTATTTCATTACTTCGCGGGCCCACATAGTGGGTGCTGGCGGGCCGCATGTGGCCCGCGGGTCGTATTTTGTGCAGGCCTGCCTTAAAACATTGATACATTTCATCTTTCTTTTTATTATTTTTTTTTTAAATTTCTATCTATCAAGGCGATTAGCCTCACATTTATCTTGGTCATAAACAACACATAGGCTACAAGACGTTAAATATCAATCTGTTCGCTCAGTATTGTCTTCACAGAACACTGAAATGCTGTTGGTATTAACTTTAAAGTCAAAATAGTGGCATTAAGATGATCTTCTTCGGGTAGTTGCGTTCACGAAATAAAAATAACAAACTTTAAGAAAAAAAAATCCATTCTATATTAATATTTACACATAGAGTAAGTAAAAACAATTTATTTCGCTACGGACCTCCTGTTTTTTAATTACCCAAATCCGTTTGATGACCAACTAGTTTAGTATCCTACATCACACAATGGGCAGTGATTGACCAATTCACCCGGTCGCCCCTTTAAGTCCAATGGTTGTCCGTTTGCACTGAGCCTGCTTCCCAACCAGTCCATGTATAAGTAGCAGACGCGCAAGTTCGTAAGTTGAACCGGTGACACACACCGACACCGTCCCGTTCTCAAGTTTGGAGAGGACCACCACACTTTGCCTGTGGGGGTGGGGGGAGGTGGAGAGTGGGGGAGGATTGAAAGTACAGGGTTTGTTGTGGTTGTATGTTACTAAGACGATGGGGGAGGTGGTGGGCCAAGGGGGGGGGGGGAAGAAAGCTGAAATTTGCTGTACTTATGCATGCATGCGAAAATTCTGGGAATTACTGTAGTATTTTTCATGGCCGATTCAAATGAATATATCATTTTTTTTCCCGAAAGGAAATACTTTTGTTGTGGTTGTATGTTACTAAGACGATGGGGGAGGTGGTGGGCCAAGGGGGGGGGGGAAGAAAGCTGAAATTTGCTGTACTTATGCATGCATGCGAAAATTTTGGGAATTACTGTAGTATTTTTCATGGCCGATTCAAATGAATATATCATTTTTTTTCCCGAAAGGAAATACTTTGCGTAACAAATTATAAGTGGAGGAGTTGAACTAATATTTTGATGCCAACTCTAACCTATGACATCCGGCATGTGTAACTGATGTTGCTGATGGAGAGAAAAAAAATGATTGAATTAGAATTTCACTTTTTTGTGTGTTTTTGTTTTTTGTTTTTTTAAAATTCGGAATATATAATATTTTAAATCTATGACAAGAAAGAAAGAATTTGAAATAATTGTAAATAGTAGTAGGCCTACCTATGTTTTAGACAGAGCGCCCAAGAGGATGTAGCAACCGATGCAAAGCCTCTGGGTGCCCGGTGGAAAGTGACCCCCATTCGACGATATTAAAAAGAAAAAAAAAACTTCAAATGAGCTTATGATTGGATTGCTTCTAAAACACCAACTTCAAGTGAGCTAATGATTGGCTTGTTTCTAAAACACCAACTTACAGTGAGCTTATAATTGGACTGTTTCTAAAACACCAACTTCAAGTGAGCTTATGATTGGATTGTTTCTAAAACACCAACTTCAAGTGAGCTAATGATTGGCTTGTTTCTAAAACACCAACTTACAGTGAGCTTATAATTGGACTGTTTCTAAAACACCAACTTACAGTGAGCTTATGATTGGACTGTTTCTAAAACACCAACTTACAGTGAGCTTATGAATGGACTGTTTCTAAAACACCAACTTACAGTGAGCTTATGAATGGACTGTTTCTAAAACACCAACTTACAGTGAGCTTATGATCGGATTGTTTCTTGTTCTGCACAATAATTATCAGGAATCGCAGTAGCTTTAACCAGCATCGTACCGGTACTCACCTTAATATTATTGAATGAGATATTATGTCACTGTATACTGCTGCTGTTTGGGCATCTATTCGGTAATACAGACCACCAATCTAATTTTCCAAACTCAAAAAGAAAGAGCTGATAGTTGGAACAAATAAAAAATCAGACTTATACATAGCCTCCAGTCGCAGAAGCTTTATTATATTTCTAACTGCTCGCCGAAGAAGGCCTTAGGCGGTACGTAATTGTACGTGATTTATATACTAAGAAGTGGTTATGTAAATGGGTAAACTTCTGGAGAAAATACGTTTCGTAATTCCTTCATTTCCCCATTCAAAAATACATTATATTTTTTTACTGCATACCCAAATACGTCATAAATAAAAAATGCATAGCAAACAGCTACATAATTAATCTCTGCACCAAAACACGGCACCATTTAACAATTTTATTTCATTCATCTTCCCCTTGAAAAATGAAACTGATTTTAGGGGGTGGGGCTGAAAATTTGATAACATGTTTTGTCATCGGCATCGAGTCAATGCGCTAAGTTTCAGTTCGATAGGATGACGGAAGTGGGTCAGTTAGCCGTCCGTCGCTTTTGCCTTAATTAAACACAGAAACTCACGAACAAAAGTGAATTTAATTATAGAGGATTCAAAAATACAATTGATGCAATGTTATCACGGTAAAGGCCAGAAGAGCAATGGGTACCGGCAGGCAATTCAGGCTCATACCAGCAAGAAGCCAGTATAGGAGCTGCTCATTCCTGCCCAAGACAATCAGGGACTGGAACCATCTTTCAAAAGGAACAGTTGAGGCGACAACACTAGACACATTTGTGTCTATTGCCTCAAGCCTTCAAACCCCTAGTGC
>CAXITT010000091.1:547138-595155 GCA_964033795.1 Lymnaea stagnalis | reverse complement strand
CCCCTCTATTTAATTATGTCAACATTTTCTAACACCCCCACCCCTTCCCCCCGCCCGAAAAAAAAGTGAATTATAATATAAATAAATATATAAATACGTTTTACTTTGTGCTGATCTATTTTAATGACCAAACAATTTTGAGGGAAAACATTTCATGACCGTTACATCTTTAGCTTGTTTGATAAACCAGTTAAACGTTTTTACACTTAAATTGTATAATGCAGAATCAAGTAAAAAGGTTGTTGAAGCTACAAATCATTGCCTGTGGTATAAATATGATTATTGTCAGTAAAGCTATTGTCAGTAAAGCTGACAATTATACTATAGTTTCTAGCTGCCATCATCGTTCCATGGAGTAGCCAGGTGTTGCTCTATCGTAACAATTGTCTGTGCTGTTGAAAATGTTTTTCCAACATGACTTTTGATCCAAAACACGTGTTACACATTTTTAAAAAATGTTCAAGCAGCGGTTACTATTGTTACTCACTTTACTTTTCCCTAATTCTCAAAATATCATATTACTACTCTATCAATATAATTTATCTTGACAGCTCATGACACTCGACTCGTCTTTGTTCCATACTTGCAACACGATTGCACTTAGCCATTTTCGACAAAAAGAATCTACAGGTGAAGAGAGGCCAACTGTTGACTTCTCTTGCACTAACAAAAGTGTCCTAACATTCTGACCAGCCATCAGCAGTGCACAGACACACATTAAATAAATATTATACAGTTAAAAGCCTACAAATTATTTAAATTTACCCTCATTAAATTTGTTAAAATAATGTGTTAACCAGTCAATTTTTAAAATTAAAATTTTAATAGAGGAAACATGATTGTTGACGTCAACTAATCTAAACTCCCTCCCTCCCCCTTGTCAACAACAGTCAAGCATTTCCAAATCCCCTCCCCCCCCCCTATTTTGTTGACATTTTAATTAAACAACAGTCAAGCATTTCCAAATCCCCTCCCCCCCCCCCTATTTTGTTGACATTTTAATTAATGGACGCCCCCCTGAACATAGTTTTCATAACAGTAACAGCCTAGTCAAGTGTGTCTGTATCACACTGTTTATTGTACTTAACTTGGTATAAACATAGGACATATTATTTGGGCAGCACCCTCTCCAGGTCAGTAACAATAGATGATGGGATCAAAAAACCGAATTTTCAAAGCAAGTGTTGCATTGGGAGGGCTCCGCAGGAGTGTGTGTGGGAACGAAGGGGTCTTAGTCTTGCCACTAAGCTGAAAGGGCAATCTTATTTTTGTTAAAACCACTCCTATTTGCTGGCGAGACGTGGACAGTAAGAGCAGACATGCTAGACAGCTAACCCATCTCCACATACCCTGCCTACGTAAACTTCTTGGCACAAGATGACAGTACGGAGTCCCTGATACCATGGTCCCACAACGGGCCGATTGTATCAGCATCCAGGATAGAGTCCCTGACACAGTGGTCCCACAACGGGCCGATTGTATCAGCATCCAGGATAGAGTGCCTGACACAGTGGTCCCACAACGGGCCGATTGTATCAGCATCCAGGATTGAGTCCCTTACACAGTGGTCCCACAACGGGCCGATTGTATCAGCATCCAGGAGAGAGTCCCCGACACAGTGGTCCCACAACGGGCCGATTGTATCAGCATCCACACGCTCCTACAATTTGTAGCAAAAAAAAAAAAAAAAAAGGACACGCCAGATGGGCAGGGCTTGTCACAAATAGGACTGGCCACTGACAGGCCAAAATAAAATGAGTAAAACAGAGTATGGTTAAACCTGAAAAATTAAACGCAACAAAACAGGTTTAACCATACTCTGTTTTACTCATTTTATTTTGTACTAACCCGATTGCAGTCTCTCCCCTCATTACCCCACTGACAGGCCACCTGCGTACCGTACTCGCCGTGTAATTATAGTGTACAGCCTTGGTCACCTTTGCATGTTAAGGACGAACAACACCGGGTACAAAAATAGTAGACCCACTGTTATACTATTAGGGCATAAAGCTATCGCTGAAAACTAGAGAGCAGGTGCCTTTACTCTAGAAAAGACACAATCATAATAACAAGTACCACCCTATCCTTACATTAGTATTTGTATGTAGTGGATGACAAGCAGTGAAACGTCGGAAGTAGGCCTAATTTTGAAATGTTATTTGATAGATCATCTTTTAGATGAGTTCATGAGATTGTTTAGGGGGAAGAAACGCATCTCGGCCCTTGGGGAATGCCCTGATCCGGTGATTCACGTTTCGTATTTTTCATTATTTGAACTATACATAGATACAAAATAGGTCGGTCATAAACGTTTAATTTAATATTTGTTACAATTGGTCTTTCCTGTTGGCGGTGCTTAAGCCAGCTTGGCTCATTACATGGCAACATTGTGTTGAGAGTTAATTTACTTGACACCTGGACGTTGTGAAATTTAAATAATTCCTAAACCAAGGCAGGCAACCTTTGTCTTTTGTTTAAAATAGCCACAGTTGTGGTGAACGAAAAAGTAAAATTGATCACACTATATTTATATATAGGCCTATAAATTAAAATAAATTAAAAAACACGACTGAGATTAAATACAAAATAAAATGAGTAAAACAGAGTATGGTTAAACCTGAAAAATTAAACGTAACAAAACAGCGAACGTGTCGGCAGAAAGCCTTCGTCAGCGAACAAAACAACAGAAAAAACGTTATAAAAATAAGAAATAGCACTTAGCTGGTAAGTAGTATCTGTGGGCAGCAATAGAAGTGTGACACTTCTTTCGTCAGCGAACAAAACAACAGAAAAAACGTTATAAAAATAAGAAATAGCACTTAGCTGGTAAGTAGTATCTGTGGGCAGCAATAGAAGTGTGACACTTCTATTGCTGCCCACAGATACTACTTACCAGCTAAGTGCTATTTCTTATTTTTATAACGTTTTTTCTGTTGTTTTGTTCGCTGACGAAGGCTTTCTGCCGATACGTTCGCTGTTTTGTTACGTTTAATTTTTCAGGTTTAACCATACTCTGTTTTACTCATTTTATTTTGTACTAACCTGATTGCAGTCTCTCCCCTTATTACCCCTGAGATTAAATACCACCGAAGGCAGGGCGCCTCTGCTAGTTAATAGTATGTTCTAGTGTCCAAATAAGCCAGTGTTGTAGGTGCACAAATTTGATATCAGACAATGGAGACCAATATAATATGTGTCTACATACAGCTGTAGAGTAGGAGATTTGGGGGCCAGAGTCTACTATACAACCAACCATTAAATAGAGTGTTGGGGGTAATATGCAACCTTCCATTTAAATAAGTCTTTCTGAGCCATATATAATAGTAAATAAACGTTAATTCCCATTGTTTCAAGTAAAAAAAAAAAACTCGACCATCCTTACCTCCATCTCCAGTAAAAAAAAGTGTGACTGGAATAAAAGGAGTTGCAAAGAAAATAAACTTTAACATGTCATTTACATCTTCGCTCTTTTTTTAATTTCCTTAGACTTAGACTACCGGTAGTTAGAGAATGCCTAATGACAAAAATTTGTTTGTCTGCAACAGACAAATCATGTAAATCTGGGGTGGGCACCTTTTAGTGCAGAGGGCCGCATGGAGATAATAATTTTCTGGGAATCAAGAGTTGTATTTGTTACATACATCAATGAAGATGGGCCTCACCATTTCAGTTTGAAAATAAGCTGTGGAATAACTTTTTAATTTGCCGTGATTATTTATTATTATTTTTTACAGTTTGAACTATTTTACACTTACGCGTTATATTTTTATTACTTGTTTACAGAAGATTTTACATACTGGTAATATCCTTCACAGTATTTTAACATTTGACAGACACATTAATCCAGTTTCTGGAAAGTCCTGCAGGCCAAATGAAACGTTTCAGGGGGGGGGGGGGGGCGGGGGGGGTTGCCCCCCCTGTTGTAAAATTAAATGGTAACTTCCCTTCATCTTTAATAAAAAAAATAAAAAAAAAAATAGTGAATCAGTTTGCATGTAAAATAACATTCTCTCCTTAATAAGCGGGAACATTAATTTAACTTCCGATAATCAAATATTGTTTAAGATTTTTTTTATTAAGTATCATATTAAAGTTGTTTCTACATGTACAGATCTCCAGTTTGTTTTAACATTATTATGATGCTTTATTAGGGGAAAAAAAAAAGACTTCGTGGGGGGGATGAATACATTAAGATTTAATATTAAAAGACAAATTATGCATCATTTTTAACTGTATTTTACCAGTTAAAAATCTAAATGACAAAGGATAATGATGGTTCAATTTCAATCCGTTCAATAATAATTGATTATTTTCAAACAGCTTAAAAAAACTCACACACAAAAAACATGAGTGTTGAAAAACAAACATTTCCATAGTAAAAGTTTTCAATTTTCCAACAAAATCTGTTAAAAATCAATTTTAATACAAATACAATATACACACATGTTCAATCTTTTATTCAACTAACATTCTATATGTGTAAAGCACTGTAAACAATGTAATTTTTTATACATTACATGTCGGCACTGTAAACAATTAATTATTAAATACAGCATTACAAGTCAGCTCTGTAAACTGTAAACAAATTAAATTTTAGACATTACTTGTCGGAATTGTGGACAATGCAATTATTAAATATTGCAACGTCAGCACTGTACAAAATGTACATGTCACAGGATAAGAATAAACCAAATTTTAACCTTTTTGTTGTTTCTCCCTAGAGTTTGAAGATAATCCATGGATATCAAAACTACTTTAAATCACACTCTTCATATACATACATATAACATGCATATTTAAAAAAAACAACAACATTTAAACATATTAATGCACAAGTAAAAATGTATTTAAGAATTATGGATACATTTCATTTTTAAAATTTGATTATTTTTAATAAGTTATTGATTGGTTATCCTTCAAAATCCTTGGAGTTGAGTACGTGTATTTTTCCATGGACATAATCCATTTAGCAACTTTTATGATACCCTAGTCAAAAAGGCGACATTCAGCTCAAATTATCTTATTAATTTTATAAATAATTTAAACAGAGGAATACAAAAAAAAAGAAAACCAAAACTACATAACATAAAAGGGTGTAGAGACATACAATATCAGTTCTTGTGCTTTGAACATTGAAGAAAACAGAAGAAAAAATTAACAAATTATTTAAGTACCCACTTTTTTTGTACATGTTCCAGATGTCTACCTTGCAAACTTTCAGTAAATTACTGAGCTTTGCAAATAGGACAGTGTTGGGCTTTTATATGCATACCTACATAATTTTGAATGGCACTTTTTCTTTTTTTTGGCCCTGATTTCAGATATTTTGGAATAGGTTAATTGAGGATACAACTAAAGTTTATATATGAAAAAGAGCCTCTTGAAACTTAGGCTGTATAATTCCAGCTGTGTAGTCTACCTGAACCAAACATAAGCAGTTAAAGTTAAAGACCTAAAATCTCACATGAAGAATATAAAAAGTGGGTAAATAGAAACCAAAGATTTGTAGAAAATTAACAAAGGTAAGTAAATTCTAACTATATTATTTTGTCTAGACGTATTTACCAATTGGAATTTAATCATTCAATAAGATTTTATCTTGTTTTCATGCAGTCAAATATTTTAAGACAAGATTTTTTGGTAGGCAGAAATATTAACTATGAGGAGATGGGTAACAACTCAAATGGATTTGACTATTGATACAAATGATTTATATGAATGTTAATGGCTCTATAGTATTTTAAAAACCTGTGGATGCCGGGGTAACACAATCATCAATTTATATTTTTTCTATTGAAAGAAATCTAAAAAAGTGATGATCTCTGTGGAGATAAGCTTTTAATGATTATCTAATTAATTTAAAAAAAATCTCTAGTGGTTGTTAGATAACAATTAAAGATAATCCTAGCTAATTAAAAACAAAAAATAAATAATAACATAGATAATTCTTTCTCTATTGTAGTATTATTGTAGTTATAACAACAATCCCTTTTTTATCTCCATTTTAAAATATCCCCCAAAGAAAGTTACCATTTTAATATTATTGGCAATTCCACAATAAAGTGATAAAGATATTCTTCATAAAAATTTGTATATAAATTTTTTTTTTTTTTTAAATAGGTACTTAAGAAAAAATAGTTGCTATAATTATAATCAGGCTATATTTGCTTGTTTCAAAAGCCTAACTGAATATAATCTATGTTGATTTAGTCATGAAACAAAATTCATTTCGGTACCGTAAGACAATTAAAAACTAAACTTAAAAATGTTGTAAAGCATTTCTTTATTGATACTCAGGGTCATAAAACAGATTCTTAAATTCATAATACAGATTAGTTAAAAAACAAATCGCGTGACCCGCTAAAAACAAAAAAAGCACTGAACGCTAACATTTTTTTTTAAAAAAAGCAAACTACATAAGATTAGCAAGGTAAATAAAATTTTGGGAACAAATGTGAAGTACAGAAATTGGGTGAAAGATAGAATGGTTCATTGATTAAAGAAAAAATATTTAAAAAGTACATAATTATATTATTTTTATGTAGTACAACATGTGATGATCAGAAACATACAACTCCTTGAAGCAGTCTTTCAAAACATGCTCTCCTACCTTTTCTCAATATAATGAGCATTCCTAAATAAAACACATAGATAAGAACTAACATTTGCCTGTGATGGGAATATTTTTCGTAAACAGTCACATTGTTTTGAATTAGGCAGCCAATTGCATGACACTTAAAGACGATGACGCTGAGGGTGAGGATCTTGCACTCGAAAATGAATGATGGTCTACCAAAGTGGCAGAGTTGCTGCTTGCATTAGTTTTAACCAAGGCAGCCAACCCTTCAAAGCATTTTCTGTACTCCATTTGCAGTCAAATGGTGTGTTGCTAGGTTGTAGAACTATCATACTTGACGTAACTTTGTGATGGCTAATCTTTCTATATCATCCAAACTTAGATTGGAAAGATTTCTTTCAAATTCCTACAAAAAAAATTATAATCATAAAACATTTAACAATGGTATTAAAATCTTCTCCCTTGTTAGCAACTTCAATCTTCTTCTTAAATATCAGTGTTATTTTCTAGCCCCCTCCCCCGACGTTAACATGTACAATACACTAATTTAGTTGCACTCTTTCTCAATAAGTTAATAATATAACTCTTTAAAAAAATTAAGATTGAAAAAGGTGAGGACAGGTTAAATAAACCTTAAAAACTTAAGGTCTGAATTACAAATAGTGGAATAATTCAGAGCAGTGATATTTGTTATGAGAAAATGGTCACAAAGAACTTGTAGACTAACGTTTTTGGGGGAAAATGATACAGCAAAGAACCGTGGCTTTAAAGCTTTTAGTCTCCAAGTTATTCGTTTTTTATAACTTACAATAGGTTTTGATTTGAGAAATTATGTTATCTAGATGAAAAGTAAAATGCCTTAAAATTTATATTTAGGTACCGGGTACAAGACTTTTAGAATAACTATAACAAAAAATCATTTTATTTCACAAGAATCGACTGGAGAATGATTAAGGAAAAAAAAAACTTCAAATTTTAGGTCATAATAAAATTTGTTCAAGTATAAATCTTTGAAGTTAAGGGCAATTTTAAGGAAGGAGAACAAGGATTATAAGTGTAAAGCGAGGGATCACATTTGACGAATAAAGTGAAAAAGAAAATACCTTTTTAAATTCTTGCAACACAACCTCTACATCTCTATCCCTAAAATGTCTTTGAAGAAATACTCGCAATTTATCCCAAACTGGTCGTTCTGGTTCAGCTGGATGAAATTTTTGTGGTGTATTGGATGGATCTGTCGGTTTTAGCATGGACTTTTTTATGACAAGTGTAATTTTACCACTGTCTTCTACTCCATAATCCTTTAAAGGCTTGGTATCTGAAAATAGCATGTATATTCAAAATATTAGTTAGCACAGAATAATCTCAATACAGTAGAGTAGGGTTGCACACAACTTTGTGAAAAAAGAATTTGCTACTACAACTGCAAATCAAAATAAAACAGTATATAAAAAAAAAAACCAGATGGTAAAAAAATATGGCACCACACACAAAAACCCCTGCCAAAATATGGTACCACACACAAAAAACCCTGCCATATTAGATAATAAATTCATAAATAATCATTTTGAAGTAAAAAATAATTTTATGTTTGGTGTTTTAAAAAATCAGAAATTAATAATATAAAAATCCAAAAGGGCCATTTATAGCTTCACATTGAAAAAAGTTGTTTGTGTGCAATTAATAATTTTAATATAAAATGAATTTGTTAGAGTTAAAAAGTAAACACCTGTAAGTTAGTGTAAAGTCCACCAATCTACCCACCCTTGTCTAAATGATTATATTAAATTGAAAGATAAAATCTTACCTTGTAGTGCTTTCCCTTTAAAGAGTAACTTTTGGTCTGCAACAGGTATAGACAATAAGGCTTCTACTTGTTCTTTAACATCACTAACAAGACTGCTAGGTGAGGCCTGGTAAATAATTAAAATATTTAATACAGTTCTAGTTACTGTATTATAATAGGTAAACAGAGGCTTCTGGTAAGCTGGGACATTAGCTGGACAAGGATATTTGTACTAATTTATAAGCACATCCTGTTGTGAAGATTTGAAGAACTGACAAAAATTAGTGCAAGAACCATTTATTGCATATAAACCGGAATACTATGAGCAGAGCATCCCACAATCAAAAAAATTATGAACATTACATTAGGGGACATTCACTTTTACGAATGCAAAAAAAATTAATTATTTTTTAAAGGCAGCAACAACTAGCAATGGAAGCAAATACAATTTTCTGAGTCTTCAGCACCATTCCAACACACCTGGTTAAGAACCACTTCTCTAGAGAAATATTTCTGTTACAGGTGCATTAATTTTATATCCAATGGTCAATGGGATACAATGTTTTTAGGATTTGTAGTAAAGGACAGTACCTGCAGTGGACTGAGACATTTACAGGACATACACAAAATACCTGGTTACACAAAAGATTGAAAAGAATTTTAATTATTTTCAAACGAAGTGTCTACACGTCCGGCGCCGGACGTGTAGTGCGCAAGATACACGTCCGGCGACTTGTCACGTGACCGCCGGACATGGCCGGACGGCTAGTAGTTTTTATAATTCCAAACGAAGTACGATTTAGTACATCTTGTCTGGTCTTGTGGTAGAGTGGTTGCTTGACGATAGGAATGTTTGAGGATCTATACCGGGGATAGGGTCGTTTTTTTTCCCCCATTTTAATTCAAAATATTTTGTATATATTTATATTATCATGTTCCTCAGCAACAGTAGTTTCATGAGAAGTTTTTAAATATTTTGTAGCAATTGAAATAATTTAAAATGAAATCTTTAACTTTTATTGGTTGCCACACTGGCCCCTAATTTATTTTATGGATTACTGGTACACAAAAAATAACAAACTAAACAAAAATGTTTACAAGCCACTTTCACTTAAGTTTCTTTTTCTATTATTTGCATTCAAGATACTCAGTACATTACTTGGTAGAGAAATAGATTTTAAAATTAACAATAGTTTTGAATTATTCGCAGTCACGTGACAAGGCTGACCGACACGATATCTCTCGCCACTTTGTTACGGCGGTCATGTGACTTGGTCGCCGGACACATAGTGCGGGAGATAGACGTCCGGCGCGCCGGACGTGTAGACACTGCCATTTTCAAAATAAAAAAAAAAATTAATAAAAAATGTAAGTTTACGTGAAATAGGCATAGGCCTAAGTGTGCTTTGCCTTCAAATGTATAGTATAGTGCCAAGCCAAGGCTTACACTACCTAGGGCTAGGGCTTACTACCCCTTCTAAAACTAAAAGCCTTCTTCAGAAGAAATCTTGAATTGTTGAATAATCTTGTGAGTCTTATTTTAAGGCTTTTGCCGTTAGTAGCTATCATCTAATGCCTAATTAATAGATTATAGACTTAACCTAAGTCTAACCACTACTATCCCAGTGAGGGTGCAAATTAAGTTTAGGTTACAAATGAAATAACTAACTAAATATTGTACAAAAACTCCAAAGAAGTCAAATATCTGAGGCTGGGTGAAGAAAAACAATCATTATCATCAATGAAAACCAGCGAACTTACCGCTAGGGTGCATTCTTCCCCATTTAAAATTTTAACCGTTAAATGCATTTTAAGTTCACAAAACCAGGTATGAGAAATTAATTTCAACGTCTAAGGAGCTTGAGTCTTAAATATTATGCTTCTTAAGTTAGATCCCTGTCAGTATCATCTGTTACTCCATTTCTAAGCACGTCTCCATCTTTGACCAGGTTTATAAGCACGTGAATGCAAAATGAATAGCCTACTTATAAATTTTAAATTACTGTTTGTATTATTATATTAAATTTTACTAATTGTTTACAATTCCTTTAGACATTAAAATGTATTTGTGTAAATTAAAGAAATATGAGAAATAAATATTTTGGGCATTGACGTTCGTTTGCGCGGGTTGTAAAATTATTATTTAAAAAAAAAAAACGGGATTGTCGTCAAACCTTCATGGTATATTAAGAAATTAAATGATAAGGTAGCAATCCGTAAAATGCAATTCAATATTTAAAAAATCCTGTATTATTTGACATAAAAGATGAACCCTAAATTTATAAGCATTATAAAAATTATCTTAAATGCTTTCAAAGTTTCATTGAAGTTTATTTCATACCACCAAACTTATGCCTATGCTTTATATTAAAGTTTAAATATCAAAAGATACAGATAATTTATTAAAAATATTAAATATAAGATAATACTATGATTTAATTAAAACGCACCTATGAGTGCATATATAGGTATTGAGAATTATAATCTTGGTAATTTGAAACTTAAAGTAAACATTTCATCTTAAATTTAACTTATACTTATATCTCATCTGATATAATCATCATAACTTTATCTAAAAATAAAACATCATGTCATTTAAAGTTATGATTGAATATTTTTCTTTTAAATAATGCAAGTTTTAATTATTTAAGTTCTTTGTGTTCTTTTAAATTAATAAAATATCTAAACATAAAAAGCTTTTTAGGTTTTCTATGGCTTACACTTATGGCAATGGGCAATGGCTTCCTTTGCATACATATTAAAACAAAAAAATGAAACTACAAGTAGTTATGAACGAACATTGTTTTTATTGGCTAAATTGTGTGGATGATAACTCATATTTTAGACACATAATAGGCAAATATTGTTAAAAGTGAGGATGTAATATATGTAGCAACCAATTTTCCAGATTGGTCTTTCAATTATTTAAATTAAAACAAACGCACACTTTTGCTTCATTAATATTATTTTAGCCTACTGAATATACCTGGGTATATTTCTAATGCACTGTTCAAGGCTGAAGTCCCCTAACAATGTTGTAATTATACATCTTTAAAGTGTGAGGGAATTATTAAATTTACTTGTTATGACATTAAAAAACCAAAACAACAACAAATTAATTGTGTTTTAAAATAAGATTCCAAGGTTGGCTACAACTTGCCAGTTAAAACCATTGACTAAGAGACACATCTCCTTAGCAAAACTAGGTCAACCTTGCTGTTCTATAAATTACATTTACACCCCTTTATCTGATGGTTATTTCTTTATTTCTTGTGTTATTATTAATTTTTACACATCAATTGAAATGATTTATTAAAAAAATATATAATTTGTCATTGTTGCTTCTTTAATTAATATTATTTATTTAAAATATGCATCATAATTGAATACTAATTATTACTACCGTATTTTTTTAATGAATGTAAAGTTATTGGAATAGTAATGTAGACGACATTGTTCGCTGAATGGCTGGAGTTGCTGCAATTTCACTGGTTCTTGATTGACCAACCAATTTCCCCAAATCTACTCAATCAACGAGGTTTGTTGTTATTATCCATGTAGCCAATGGATTACACGTGCGAACTCTATGCTATAGAATCGTAAAACGCCCAAAATGGTAAATGAGAATATGTTTATCGCGCTTAACTTTTTCGTTCACGGTTTGACCCGCCATCGCTACCCCGAAATAAACAAATCTGAACAAAGCCGCAATGGCCGACTGCAACACAGACTTGGTTGTAGTTAAACTTCTCTGACGTCGACGACTCACTCAGTCACAATGACAAAGACTCACTCGCAGAATTCCCGTAGTTTTTAAAACTGCGTTGACATGTTGACTTGGAGTTAGTCTTCAGTCAAAGTGAAAGATTCTTTAAAATGTAAAAACAATATTTTTTATTAAAGTCAGAAAAGTTGCTCCACACTCTGACTGTTTAACCTCCCACTCACCCTTTTATTTGATGTTTAATTTTCATTTTGTATCCTAGTCCTAGCGCTGTTCTATAGTATAATATAGTATAAGTATAGTATAGTTACAATTTTAGGCCTTGGTGAAAAAGTTAGTGGCTTAGTCCCTACTAATTACATATTACTGCTACTAATAGTAGTAGAAGCCTATTATATCTAGCCCATATTCATAATTTATAAAATATAAGCGAAGTGCAAAATTTGTAGGTTAAGGGGAGGTGTGGGTGAAAAATCTAAAATGTTTGTTTGGCTTCATATTGAATCATATAGGATCTTTTTTTACCTACACCTTATTTGGTACTGTCATGAGTATTGGAGGTACAAAACAGGTTTAAAAAAAACGAAGTGCCTACACGTCCGGCGCGGACGTGTAGTGCGCAAGATATACGTCCGGCGGCTTGTCACATGACCGCCGGACGTGGCCGGACGGCTAGTAGTTTTTATAATTCCAAACGAAGTATAATTTGGTACATCTTGTGTGGGCTTGTGGTAGAGTGGTTGCTTGACGAAAGGAAGCTTTGAGGATCTATACCGGGGATAGGGTCGTTTTTTTTCCCCCATTTTAATTCAAAATATTTTGTATATATTTATATTATCATGTTCCTCAGCAACAGTAGTTTCATGAGAAGTTTTTAAATATTTTGTAGCAATTGAAACAATTTAAAATGAAATCTTTTACTTTTATTGGTTGGCTACTCCACACTGGCCCCAAATTTATTTTATGGATTACTGGTACACAAACACAAATAAGAAACTAAACAAAAATGTTTACAAGCCACTTTCACTTAAGTTTTTTTTCTTTCTATTATTTGCATTCAAGATACTCAGTACATTACTTGGTAGAGAAATAGATTTTAAAATTAACAATAGTTTTGAATTATTCACGTGACAAGGCTGACCGACAAGATATCTCTCGCCACTTTGTTACGGCGGTCATGTGACTTGGTCGCCGGACAAATAGTGCGGGAGATAGACGTCCGGCGCGCCGGACGTGTAGACACTGCCTAAAAAAAAATTCCATTGGTTGCGTTTGTAACCCATAAAAACCTCCGCCATTTTTATTTTTAAAGTTTTTTTTTTAAAACACTAAGGCTAAGGCTTTTACTTTTACAAATATTAAGTTATTGCCATCAGATTTTAAACATAGATTATTTAACCTATAATAAAACTTTGTGTAACAGGATTTTTTGATGTAAGGACTAGTTTTAAATCAACAACAGGGTCACAAATTGTGACCCCATTTTTTAAAGCAAAAAATAGGGGTGTGGGTAAATTCTTTTTTACATATTTTCTTTTCTCAGATAGATATCTTAATTCTAGGTTATTAAAATGTTTATTATTGGTCACTGAAGATATTGTGAAAATTTGGTGAGGTTCGGATAATAAATAAAAAAGTTATAGGGATATTGGTGACCAAAAATATTGAAAATGAGAAAACTGAAATAATGAAGAAAAACGACAAAAACAATGAAAATATCAAATGAAAAATAAGAAATTTTTATTCAGATTATACAGATTGGAATGAAAACTTTGGTAAATGTTGAGGATGAATGCCACTATTTTATGGATGGGCGCCATCTTGGTTGACACAACTAGTTAATTCTGTCACTAATGTATCCCTAAATCGATTCCTATGCCAACCTGAACCCTAAATGGATCCCTATGCCTAACCTGAACCCTAAATCGATCCTTTAACCTAACCTAAACCCTAATTCACTGTAACTATAATAAAAAAGCAAATGACGCCATGGCATTCATGCTCAACATTAGCCAAAAGTTTTTATTAGCCTAAAGTGGACATTCTTTAAATCCTTTTCCAGGTCCTTTTGTCTTTTTTTCCTGATCACTCAACTTTTCACTGAATGACTGCAATTGTTGTATTTTTATCTATTATTCTGTTTTTGTTGAAAAAATAATAATTCGCTTACTTTAGAGAATTTCAGCATTATAAATTATAAAAGTGTGAAAAACCATAAAACTAAGCTATGTAAAGTGCAATTCCAAAGTGTTATTCAGCATTCTCCATGTATGCTGAAAATGCAACTCTTGGTCTTTAAAAAAAAATTGTAATATCTATGAGTTCTAATAACACAATGAATATTGACTGTTGTAAATTTTCTGATTTCTATCTCACAACTTTTGAATGTATTTTTACCCAAAGCATATTAACATGTTTTTTGTGTGAGCCAGAAAACTCATGAGCAATAACTCCATTGTAAAATCTAATTAGTTACTGTATCAAATTTTAACACTAATCATGTTGAAAATCACATCACATACAGATAACATATTGAAACAAGGGAATTATTGATGTTCCTTCTAACTGCAGTCTTATTCTTTTTGTCCTTGAATAACACATGATGAGCCTTGTGATGTAATCTGTGTTAGTCTTCTCTTGCATCATCTGCCTGAGTTTACTTTTATTTCTATGCATCAAACATATGTTGCGAAGAGGAATCTGTAACAATTGGAATACATACTTAGGGCACTCCTTTTTCATGTACAAATTGTCATTAGGGCTAAATGGACTAAGGAACAACAGATCAGTGTAGTTTATCAACAGGAAATATAATGCGTGTTGTGTTCTGGTGTATTCTGCAAACTCATTGCACGTCTCCTCAATCGTTCCTGAAAACAATAAACTTGTCGTTAGATATTTTAATTAAATTCTTCTCAACAAAAATATAAGGCTATAAGGACATTAGTTACAGATAGGTCATACTTGTTGACAAGTATTTCACACAAAATTTTTTAGGGCTCTTATTTTACTTCAGAATAAAATAACACCAATGACAATGTCATTTGTGCTGCGATAAAAAAAATGATAAATTAAAAATATTACCATTTTAATAGCTATAAATATAAGACAATGTAAGTCAAATATCACAATTAATAAATACATCAATTGTTTATTAGGTTTTATTTTTACCACTATCACTAAACTAAAATAGTGTTTACTAATAATAAAAAAGTAAAAGTATAAGGCTTCATTCAATCGTCTACAGCAGTGGTTCCCAAACTTTTAAGTTTGGCGGAACGGTGAACAAGTTTCAAAATTTTACCAGGGACCGGTGCATGATTTATTTTTATACTTTTATTTCTATTTGACAATAAATATTTATGTTATGGGGACCGGCAGAGTATGGCATGCGGACCGGTGAAGGTCCATGGACAGCCATTTGGGGACCACTGGTCTACAGCATAGGTTTAGCCTTAGGAATAATTGATACTGTACTTTAAATTTGAATCTAAGTGGGGCGTCCATTAATTACGTCAACAATTTTGAATCAATTTTTGAGGCCCCCCCCCCAAAAAAAGTAATTATGTCAACATTTCTATAACCCCCCCCCCTCCCCCCCATGAATTATAATGTAAATAAAAATATTTTATTTTATCTTTAACTTGTTAATTAACAAGTTGACATTTTACATAACTAAAAATTACATAAATATTTTAATTTGCCCTAAATAAATTTGTTAAAATGATGTAATAAAGTCAATTGTTAAAATAAAAAGTTAAATAAAGAAAACATGATTGTTAACATCAACTATTTTAAACCACCCCCCAACCCTCCCCCCCTCACCTTTGTTTACATAATTAATGGAACATCCATAACTGAAAAGAGATTTGAAGACTTACCGTTATTATTAGCATGGTATTTTTCTATCTTCTTCCTGCTAGTGAAGTAGCGTAGCGGTGCTTGAACTTGATGAAGTGACTAGGAGTAGGAGTCTTTAGTTTTAGTAGTTTAGTGTACTCAGTCTTAATCTTCTCCAAAAAAGGAGAAGTAGAATTAATCATGTTTTTCATGGCAATTAATCAACGCCAACTCATTTTGCTTGGTTATTTACTTATTTAGTTTTTTTTACTGCCTCAAATGTTTTTATTTGCAACAAATTACGTATAATATGATATCGAAATTGCTAGGCCTCACGAAATTAGCAAGGATTAGTTTATACCAGAAGTAGTTATTACAAACAGAGTTCCTACACAGGAACCAATCAAAATGCTTGTTTTATTCAAAGTTCAGGGCTAGATCAAATGATACAAGAAGTAGGACAGGAAAATACCAAATTTTGATAGACATTACCGGCGATAAAAAGGATCGGTTGCTTTCGTAATTTTCTTTATGACGATGAGCTATATTTATCTTGAACCGGAAATCACCATCTTTCCATCCATAACAAATACATTGGGATTGGGCTATTCCAAATACTCATTACAAAGGGGTAAAAAGACTCTAAAATGGGTCGATTTTGACATTTTTCTGATTGATAGGGTCAGGAAACTTGTAATTTATTTTATTTCCTAACTTACTATTGTAAAAACAAATATAAAAATTGAATCAAGAAATGGTTAATAAAAAAAAATAAGCAATAATAAAAAAATATTCAAAATTTGCCAATTTCTCACCCTAGTCTCCCCTTAAAGTGACTTAGACTTTTGAAAATGAGGTATAAACTACCGGAACCAGGCATTTTAATTTATCATTTATGGGTCTTTAACTAAAACGTTCCCTTAAAACGATTGAGGATAGAAAAAACTTGCTTGTAAAAGTGAGAATGAGTCATAAGGGCTAAACTACCAGAGCCTGACATATTTAGATGATATTTATAGGTCCCTAACTTGCCTTATTAAAAAGTTCTCTTAAAAGAATAAACTGGTCTTGCTTGTACATGGACAATGTGCAACAACCCTAAACTAACAACCCCCAATACAATGTTTAATAAAACAAAACACATGAATTTTGAATTAAGTAATTACATTTAATAAAATATGATTTTATGAGCATATGGCGTGGACGACACCACCAATTTTGATGTTATTTTATCAAACATGAAATATCATTTCTCCATTCTGAAGTAAAAAAAAAAAGTTGAATAAAAAGTCTTTTAGTTCCGTGATGAGGATTTTGTTATCTTTTTTATATTTGTGTTATACTCTTTATATTTCTAATTGTATTAACCGTATAAATAGATACTCTAAACCTTTTGCTTTTGAATAATCTATATTATTTTATTCTTTTCAAATCCTGGGGGGAAAGTTGGCTGAAACAGATATATTTTGGGATCATGGCTTAACAAGGTCGCAGACCGCCGATTTAAATGAATAAATTCTGCTTTTTTAATTTATAATTTTACCAATAACCACCCATGCTTGGGAAAATTAAAACCTAAAATGGAAAAAAAAATATCTTCAATTAATTCCATTTAAAAAAAAAAATGTATGTTCCTGTAAAATCTTTTCTTATCCACGCAATAAAATCCAACTTGAAATTTGTATAAAAATGTTTTAGATTCAAACTACAAAATATGGCTACTATCAATTACAACATTTGTATACAAGTCAGATGATATTAAATTCATCACTTTTTTTATGATCACTCCATATTTTTTTTACTGGTTTCTATGCTACTCAACCTGTTAGCTGATGATAACACAAGTACATTGATAAAAATATGATTTGTTTCTGTATAATGCAAGCAGACAATATACTGCAACAGTCCAAAAACCAGTGAAATTGAAACGTGGTTGCCCCATTTCTGTTGCGAGTAGCATGGGGGTCACAGAAAGTTGAGAATCCAAGTGACAAATCTGCAGTGTGAACTTACCTTTAGGTTTGCCGCTGTATATTTATATGATATATTATGATCATGTCATAACTCATATCGAGTTGTACTAAACTTTCATTACATATACCGGGTACACACTTCTCCCTTTACATAGTAGATAAAGTTTTTAATGATTTTTTATATATCAACTTGACATACCTTTTGAATGTCAAATCGTCACAGGCATCTTTTTTCAACTTAAATCAAACTGGATCTAGAATGCACATTTTGTACCAAGCCTTCTGTCATTGCTTTCAGATTTCCTCTCACAACTTTTCAATGATGAATGACAGTCACGATGGTAGTGAGGATGCCCATCTAGAGCCTCTAATGGCACAAGGAGGATATGATGTTGACAATGGTACGAGCCACCACTTCTCAATATAATGAAACTGCTGGAAAGAGAAGAAGCAAAATCCCAACAAATCATCTCATTGTTTAAATGGGATTCAATTTTACTAATATTGATGCCACTTTGGCTATAATGTTCTGGTAGTTACAAAAACATTAAAAGAAAATATCCAGCATAATTTTTGTCTAAGCTTGTGCTGTTTATAAAATATAGATTACTCTGCATTTGCATTTTTTATCTTCATGAGATACATGTAAAGATGATTGTGATAAATTACTGTAGCAATATTCATGGGTAGGGTTAGTAACTATTTTGGAAGTTTAATCTTAGACTCTAATGAATAAATTTGGACCAGAAATTATGACTTTACAGAAATTTATTTAATGGTAAAACTCTTTTGTTTAAAAAATAATCATGCATTTACACAAAGTTAGATGATCATCCAATGAATAAAAATTCCTTTAAGATAATCTTTAATCATATCTAATTTTCTCATGTATTTATGTACACATTTTAATTCTTTGTTAATTTACTTTGTATCCACTCAGAAAATGGTGTATTGGGCTCACCTGATATGGAGGATGAGAAGCCGGCAGATGAACCCCTCAGGGAGCAGGTACATTTCAGTTTTTAAATTGTTTTAAAAAAATGTTTGTTGGACCCTAGCTAACAAAAATGCTTCTGTAATTGACCTTCAACTTCAAAGTTTCCATTGTCACTGCTGTGCCATCATTTATCAAATAAAAGCTTTAAAATACAAATTTTAATCATCAGTATTATTATTATTATTTATGGTGTGATTCAAATTATATTCTGAGAAACTATCATAAAGACTTTTTGATGTTTGAGACTGTCTGTACCTTTTTATTTTTTATTTTTGGAAGTTAAAAGACTATGAATATAGGGGTTGGGGAATATTTGGGATTATTATAAAGTATTATTATAAAGTATATGACCAGGAGATTGTGATGTTGACATGGTACACTTGGGTATATAATAGGTTAACTAGAGGCTCTCTCAGGCCTTTCAGTTTGCCTTAAGTGAAAGCAGAATATCAACATAAAAATTAGATAATATTGGGCACTTGGTTTACTTGCATTTCTCATGAGCATTGTTTTTTTGTTTTTTTTAAACTTAAGACATATTTTAAAAAAAATTAAACTTCGATTGGAATAATTAAGCTTTAAAGAAAAATATTTCCTTCAATTTATTTTATGTTATCGCACCTCAACTTCATCAGTACAATACTAAATATTATATGTATAAATTATATATTTTAGGATAGATTCCTACCTATTGCTAATGTTGCTAGAATAATGAAAAAAGCTGTGCCATCAACAGGAAAGGTATGTGCTAAAGAGAAAATAGAGGTAAACAATATTTTAAAATAAAACTATGATATAATAATGAGGTAAATATTTTGAGCTAATTATATTAATGTTTTTTTTTTTTTTTAAATATTACTTCGAACTGTTATATCAGACAATCATTACACTTTTTATTACAGTGGTAATATTTATGCAGACCTGCCAATCCTTCCGATTTTTTCGGAATGATATGGATTTTTTACCCCTCATTCCGACCTTCCGACAAACCCCTTAAAATTCAGATTTTTAGAACTTTATAAGTTTTCATCAGTCGTAAAAATCTGAAAGGGACCAAGAAAAACCAGAAGTGTTGCATTTCTTTTTACGAAGTGTCCTTAAGTCCGGCGACCGGACAAATAAGTGAATAAGTTCTCGAAATATTCGCCAAGCCACTTTATATTTGACCAAATCACATGACAGCGTAGCAAAGTTGTGCGAGATATTTGTCCGTCAGCTTTCTCATGTGGCCGCTAATTTTCTATCAGAGTTTACAGTACTTCATTTCAACAAATTCAAAATAGTCTGGACACTTACATGAAAAAGTAAGCAATTCTACAAAAGAAATACTAGAACCATTGCTGATATATATTTAATGAACAATTGGTTAAAAAGTGACATTGTTTTTTATAAAGTGTGACATGCCAGCCGGATGAACATCTCCCGCACTATTTGTTGCCTGACGTGTACACACTGCCTTGTTTTTATTGAAGCGAACCGTGATCTTCAAATCATTCTTCAGTCATCAATTATTGCGATCGTGATTCATCCTTTTACAAGGCTAAAAAACATTTCCGAATTTTTTTTTTGTTAGAGCTTTTCTTAATTAATTCGTTAAATCTATTGAAAGTGGTGGGTACAATGGTATTGATAAGCATATAAACATATTTTAACCCCAAAAAACATAAAACTGCAGCTAAAAGTAAAAGTAATCCATGTCTAATTAAAAGTTTTTTTGCTAAGGAATCCTATCGTTTTAATGCCAGAGTCAAAGAAATGTTTTCAGCCTCGCATATTGCTAGAAGATTGTGAAGCAAAATTACAATGAAACAAGGGCAAGCATGACAGTTGATACTCTTTCTAACTTGCTTGTAAAATCAATTGCAAGGCAATGCTAACCTTCAGTTGTCCAACCAAAGAGCTGTTGGACAAGTGCAAAAAGGGATATGCTGGAAGACTGAACTCTTAGCTGCCTGTGTACATATGTAAATAAAATGGATCTTCTGTCCTGTACTGTATATAAACATTTTCAGTAATGTTTTTCTCATGTTCTGTGGACTCTTCAAAGACAATGGAAGTAACTTAATATTTCTTTATTTACTATAAAAAAAAAAGGCTTGTGCATTAGTTTATAGATCTTTAAAGCAACGCCCCCCCCCCCCCCCCCCCCCCCTCCCCCGGGGCCCCCCCCCCCCCTAATGTTTTTCTCATGCTCTGTGGACTCTTCAAAGACAATGGAAGTAACTTAATATTTCTTTATTTACTATAAAAAAAAAAGGCTTGTGCATTAGTTTATAGATCTTTAAAGCAACGCCCCCCCCCCCTCCCCGACACGGTCCCTGGGGGTCAGCCCCCCCAATACGGTCCCTGGGGGTCAGCAGCCCCCTTTCCCCCTGCATGCAACCCCTCTCTACAGATTTTTTTTTTGTTAGGTTGGCAGGTCTGTTAAGGCCATTTTTAATTTTTAGACCTGTCAGAGGTCCATAATATATTGCATCGATTCGTATCATCAAATAATTCTTCACTATCATTTTTTCATCGCAGATTGCCAAAGATGCAAAAGAATGTGTTCAAGAGTGTGTGTCAGAGTTCATCAGTTTTATCACCAGCGAGTATCCTTTACAAATTTAAAATAATATAAATACTGATGGTCTCTGAAATATTTAGATGTTCCTACAAAAAAATTGTTAATTATTGAAATTAAGGTCAATGTGTTCAGCCCTTCATTGACTTTGGAACCTTAAAATGGTAAATCCCTTTTTCCCATAACTCGTCTGTGTGCAAGAGCAAATCCTTTAAATACCATCTCATTGCTTACACTTTTATATCAGACAAGGATGTATTAAAATAAAATTAAATTAAGACATAAAAGAAAAACCTTTATTTTTATGCTTGCATTAAAATGAAATATTATCTAATTGACATTAGACCAATATGTTTATTCAGAAACGTTATTAAAAAAAATCTTGCCATGATTCATTGCTTAATAAAATATCAGAGCCAGTGAGAGATGCCATCAAGAGAAAAGAAAAACCATCAATGGAGAGGACATATTATTTGCCATGTCAACTTTAGGGTTTGATAATTATGTTGAACCCCTCAAACTTTATCTTCAGAAATATAGAGAGGTTTGTAAAACTATTAAGATTTGTAAAAGCAAAACAATTTATTCAAGTACATTGATACATTTTATAAATGGTTTAAGGTAGAGCCTATAAAACATTTATATAAAATCACAGTAATTGAGTTGTATATGTTGCTTTGTTATTGAGTTAAGTTTTTATTTTGATGTTTACACAGTAGCCTGTGTACTGATGTTCAGATTATATTTCAATCGATTTTCGTCCTCTTAAAAATACCGAATTGAATTATGCCATTCATATTTGCTGATAGATGGTGAAGTACTAGCTTTTTTAACAGTTTCTTCTTTAAAAAAATACCATTTTAGTGTTCTAAAGGAGAAAAAAGTGTAGGAACGTTGCAAGGAACAGATACAAATGATGAGCTCTCAGCTGATGAAGTGCTTAGTATTGGTATGTAACAACAGTTTTTTAATTTAAAACTTCCATCTAAATCATTAAGATATTCAAAATTTCAAACTTTTTTCTTGTTTTCTCTTAGATTTTTCAAAATACAGTTCTAATGAATCAACACTTAATGAAATAATGTTTTGTTTTGAGCTGTAGAAAAATCTGACTTTTCTTGACAATGAGCGTTGTTGATATTGTTAAGCACTGCCCTCTATAGTGAGATCTTAATCTCTTATTTTAATTGTATGGCTCGTTCAAGCAGTGCATAACAAAGGACGATACTATAGAGAAATACAATAGAAAAATACGACACTCAAAACAGTACTAATTACAATTAATAATATTTATTTAAGTATTAATAATTACAAAACAAAAGAAATATAATTACAAATCATCAACTTACGGAGTATGTTAGATCTTGTACCGGTACACAGTTAGTACAATGTGCTAATTAATAATGTAGAATGACGAATGCGAATAAACACATATGAGTACACAAAGAATAATAACACTTGTCTCGTAAAGTTAAAAATATCTATATGAATCTCCGTGAATCTCTGAAACCCTTTATTTATATAGTGGGTCTACCGACAAGTCCAGAAACGCCTTTGACATTGTTTATGTTTCTCGTCAAATCGAGAAAGTTCCACAAGATACCAGGAGACAAACTAACCATGTTTAATTGGTAGTCGGCAGTAAACACAACAGATCAAAGGACTAAGCCACACCCATTTGTAAACGTAGCGTCTGCTAGGAATCTAATTTGGGGTCAAGCAAAGTTCACGCATGGGGAGAAGTGTCCTACATAACAATATGTTAAGGACATTCAAGTATCCTGAATTAGAGGCTAAAACACAACAACAAACTATTACGTATGCAGTACAAGGATGATTGTATCTCCTAGCTGCTTAAGTCATATCTCGTCCCCCTAGAATAACAAGGTTCTATGTGCCTATTTAATCCAATCAACTTAGAACATTGTTATTCTAAGGGGACGATCTGTTGTCTGTATTCTGAGAGAAAACTTTGAACTTCATTGTCTTTTAGAGAGTATGAAATAAAGTTAAATTAAATATTATCATTGTTTGGTTTTCAGCTCATCTACAGCCGCCTTTGTCTGGTACCATGCTCACAGATCAGAATGGACAACAAAATGTTATATACACAACAACTTATACACCTGGACAGGTAAAATTGTTGCCTGAGAATCTTCAAATTCAGTGTCACTGGCCAATTGTCCTAAAGCAGGATGAATGAAAGTGTTTGCAATGTACGCATTAGGATTTTTAAAAAAATGTGGCTGTTTATAAATGTTATTACCTTATTATAAAAGTTATGCTACTGTTTAAACCATTGAAGAATGTATCGGCAAGCGGAAACTATGTTTTCTTGCTTGGAGTGATTGTAATCGGTGTTAGTGAAGGTCGTCAGCATTTTAACTTGCTCCGTTTCAGATTCAACAGTTGAACTTTGGCTGACCCCAGCATCACATGACATCCCCCCAGTACCAATCATTCATTTGTACATCAGACTAAAAAAAAGATGAAACATAGTGCCAACTGTTAGCCATCAGCTCAAACTATGTTGATTTAGACAAAAAAATAGGTCAGATTTTAATTGTGATACATAATAATACTACTTTTAACACACATTTTATGCTTTATAAAAATATTAATTTGCACTTATATATAGTAAATGATATTTTGGAGTAATTAGATTACCATTTCTAATTAAAAAAAAAAATAAAAATAAATAAGTATTACTTTTTAACTTGAACTTTATTTTGTAGCTTTGAATAAGTTATCAAAATTATGGGACAAGAGTTAAATTACACAACGTTTTATTTCAAGTGTTTTTTCTGAAGAACGCAACTCTAGCATACCTAATAAAAATAGCCTTTTTCTTCTACATAACATTTGTATTCTCTGTGAGTCTTATTAGCTGCTTGCTTTTACATGCTAAATTAATGTGGTAATTAGCATAACATAAAAAATTAAATAGTTCTATTATTATTTGTGCATAATCTGAGTTTTGTCAATCTGACATATATTGTGGTGCTGAGTAGAATTTTTAGAAATTAATAATGAAACCCTTGTATCCAACCATTATGAGAATATAGTAAGTCATAAGAACATTATAGCTGTGTGGCCCCTTAGTGCACTAATGGGGTGTGAGTACCGGATTTATTTCTAATTGTTTTTAAAAAAAAGTAACTTCACTTTTTATTAAAAAAAAGTCCTTTGATTTATGAGAAATCTGAAGGAGGCATTGTAACTCAATTTTAAGATACCGGTATGCCATTTTTTTCAAAATAAATGCAATATAATTACCAAAGACAAAAAAATATTTTTAGAAAATTCAAGAGTAAAGTAATTATTTACTAAATTTCAATTTTAAAAAATTACAGACCTGGTTTCTCTTACAATTACGCTGTACGAATATGAAATGTCTTTTACGAGAGTATGCTGAGACCTTCCATAACTATGATTTTAAGGGAATGGGTTGAACATTTATTCTGGGAGTTTTTACCATTTAAAAATGTACTTTTTTTGGGTTAGTTTAAGCTCCTTCCTACATCCGGCAGGGAATGGACACAGAAATAGGATTGGTTGGTGACCATCCATAATTACATTACATTCACACTGAGAGGCGAAAAGTTGGCGGGGGAGTGGGGGCTGTTGACGTAGGAGTGTATGGATGTGAAAGGGAGGGAGTATTTTTAAAGGCTATAAATTATTAATAACACTGCCTCCTTTTGTAATGATGATTGTGATATTGTTGCTGTGTATTTTCACAATGAACTCACTATATACCGAATTTAGCTTAGTCGCTTTAGTGGCAAATTTTGTCAAATTTCACTTAGTTTGCCTCAGGCGTCAATACTGTGTGACATAACTATTTCATTCTTCAGCTGAACTGTGGCGTTGGTAAAAATGGAGAAAAGTACAGCTTTTTTTTTTCAAATGCATTTTTAACTGTTCCACACAACAGTCTTAGATTTTGAGATATTTTATAAGATCTAGTTTGCGGCATTTGAAATCTATTTTAAGAAGCCACTAAGCAGCTGACCAATTTTAATTCTCCAGCACTCCCATTACAGCTTGCAGTAGATATGTTAACATAAATTAAAACCAGGCTCCTATGCTTAATGCTCCTATACTTTTTTTACACATAAGATGTGAATGGTTATTATATATTTATTTGCTATTATGATATGGTATTTTACAACTTAGAGATGGTAAAATGCAATTTTGAAATTAGGTTGTATTAATTTGGGAGTTCCAAAGCAACCAGGTCTGTAATTAAATGGAAATATATGTTTTAATGAGTACTCCCTTGGCAACTTTTAAATTTCATTGTAATATATGCTTTGGTTTTATTAGATTTTTTTATTTTCCAATCTACTCCCTAGAACCATTTGCCGACAAACACCACTGAAAATAAATATCCCATATATGTTTAATTGCCAACGTAATGATTCCTAAATATTGCTCAGTATTAAATAAGTTCACTTCCAATTAGTAACAAAAATATTGGGAAAAAAACCCTTCATAATTCTTGTAAATATTGTAGCCAGTATGTCTATACATCTTACATCATCCACCCCTTATGCCAATGTTGGAAGATGCTCCAGAGCTAGTTAGTTCTTTCTTTTCTAAATTGTTGAACATTGTTGCATTATTTCCCCTATTATTACAACACTGTTTTGGATAGTGCTACTATCCTTTGTACAGGTTTTATGTAAATAGCAAAATGAAGTAATTGTTGAATGCCTTTGTAAATTATTTTGCCCTGGATGTTTATTATTGTCATGTAATTTTTTCCATTGTATCCTGATGTTTGCTAGGAAGGTTAATATAAGAACTACATTCTTGAAAAAATATGTGCTTATGATAAAATATCTGAGCTGATTGACTTATTGCAGAAAAATAAAAATCTATTCTAGTGCTCTTTGGATCTTTTCTTTGTGAATGCTAAACAAAATTTTTTTTTGTTAAATGGTAAACTTTAAAAAATTTAATTAATTATGAAATTGACCCTTTATTTATGTTTAGCATACACAATTAAGATTCTTATATTGTCTGCTGATAATGTCAACTATTTTCCTTTATTATATCATGTAATTATTTTGGCAAAACTTATAGCCAATAAAAATTCAACCACATTATAATTGATGGAACAAATATCTAATGAAAAGTTGTTGTTGAACTGATTTCATTTTCCTGATGGGACCAAACATATTTGAACAAGGTCCTGATTATTAGACAGCAATAATAGAATTATCTTTACTATAAATAAAGCTGTGTAATTTGTGTTTCTAACTGCACCAACAATTTTATCCATCACCTTTTGTTTTATACAAGACACACAATTTGCCGCCATCTCATTGTAAATAAATGCAAACATGACTTCACTATTATATCATCTTTATAATATTTATTTTAACAAAATTATTACATTTTCACCTCTATAATTTATTGTAAATAGAGCCTGTTAAAAATTCTCCCATCATCCATCATCATGTTGTTATTGACAATAGGTAGTATGTCGTAAAGAAATGAACTGTACAGAAATTAAATATTACTTTATGAGAAGGAGATATTATTGTTTGTGCATCAATGTAGTCCATCTTAAAAACTATTTTGGGACATAAAAAAGGAGAGAGAATTGAAAATAAATTGCCATTATCTTATAACTAATTTTTAAACTTTGCATTTTAATTTACTTTTGTATTGGTCAATCAATTTAAACTCTTTTTGAAATGTTAAAATAACCTAGAATGAAGAGATTCTCTCTCCATTTTAAATATTTTCATTGTCTCAAAAAATCTTTTGGAGTACCTGTCACTTTGAGGAAATAGTTTGAAAATTTTCTTTAGGGCTATATATAACTAATATAACCAAATTATTTTGATGAAGAAATAGTTGGAAAAGAGCAAGGATAGTTACTCAAGAATTGAGCACAAGTTTATATTCGTTCCCTGAAAATCACTTGCATAATTCTATGGGGAGACACTCAATATTTGGAAAGGTTTTAAATTTAGTTGAGAACTACAATTAAGTTCTTCTGCAATGTATTTCCTGCACATAGGATGGCAAACTGCTTTATGATGACAAGCATTTGTTTTAACAGAAACTATCAAAAAGGTTTAAATAAAATAAGATTATATCTTTACAGGCAAAATTTTCTTTTAAAAAGAACTCAGTCCAAGGTTTTTGATGAACTTTGTAATTTGTTTAATTTTGATTGCAATTTTTATATGACCGATGTAAAGAAAATAATTAAAATCTCACCCTTTGATGTATTTTGTTGTCCTGTAAAAAATGAACTATTTCAATAATTAAGTTTGAATTATCCTTGATTACTATAAATAAATTGATTAAGAATACATATTTTTTGTTCCATTGTTATAGTTAAATTTCAAAGCGCAAATAACTAGTTTTCACTTTCTCTTTATACTACCGGTATTTAATTTTTTTGTTTTGAAAGGGCTTTTAAAGGTTACCATTATTTAAAACAGCTTACTTTTTATCAATAAATTCTTTGAGTATATATTAAAATAATTTTACCAGCTTGTTCAGGTATAAATGACTATATAGTTTCATCAACTCTTTAATGTCTTTTATTAATTTTTTAAAAATTAATCTAGTTGATTTTTGTTTGTGTTGGGATGGTGTAGACTAAGCCAGTTTATATCCCACACCAATATATTTTTGCTGTCTTCCTTTTTTTTTGGTTAAGTTTTTTTTACTTAAGTTTTTTCATTTCCCCAAGTGAAATAAATACATTAAAAAAATTCATTGATTGTTGAAACAACAAACAAAAAATGAACCCTTATTTACTTGGACCTAAATCATTAGATCAAGTTATACCTACATCTTATATCTTTATGCCTTGTTTTCAATTACTCTATCTATAAAGAGCTAGTAGGAAAGTTTTCAAATGTTACTCATCATTCACTTTCTTCTTTTTCAAAATTATTAACCCTTTAGATTTTCCTCTAGTTGCTTTCTTGAAGAATTTATTATAACAAACTCAAAAGGCTTTAAAAGATTTTGTGTAAGTATGTAAGTTGAGGATGTTTGGGTTATGTCATCTATCATCTGTGCATCCAATTTACCTTGCCTCTACACATTGTATTGTTTGATTAGAATTAACGATTAATGAATTGGAGCTCTGTAACCTGATGTTTGTGTGAAATAATAATATGAATTGTGTTATAAGATTTTTATACTTGCATTAAAATTTAAAAAAAAAAACCTCCCTTGCATTTTTGTGTTATTGAAAGTTTTTTATTTGTTCAAGGCAATTGTTGCCTTTGAATTTGTTTATGTGCAAAGTGGTGACACATCACAGGAATGTGGATAAGCATCACATGAATGTGGATAAGCAGTTATCCCAGTTCAAAGTTTTATCTTGTTGCTAATGCCCAAAGTAATTTTTGGGTCTTTTCAAAATTATTGCTTTTTAAAAGTGGGATATTACATTAATGTAGGTATTTTTCTGATCATAGTCACACATTTATAATTATAGTGTTAAGATACATTCCAAAATACTGAACTTGATCAATTATTAATTTACAGTTATTATTAAAAAAGAAAAGAATTTTCAGACCATGATAATCTGCCAAAATGTGATATTAAAAAAAGTTTTCTTAAAAAGCCAACTAAATTTATCGAAAAATCTTGAACTTAAATGTTTGTGTTTATTATCAGAAGAATACACTTTGTCAATTGTCAATACCACTCTCTAAATGTGTAAGTCAGGTTTTCCGAATTTCACAGGAGAGGTCATGTAACAGAAAATATTTTTTCCACTACCCTAATGCAATTTTTGAAAATATTTTTACAGGACTTGGGGAGGCCCTATATCAGTGCTTTTCAAACATTTCATATTGGCGACACCACTTTTAGCAATACATTATTTCCCAAAACAGTAAGTCTTCATTATATCGGGGGTTAAACTTATCCATTTTAAATTTTAAGACATACATAAGGAGTAATAGTAAGGTCGCCAAATATTGAGCTATTATCATATTTTAGGTTACACAATTCTTGTCCAAAGTTTCTTCTTTCATTTTCCATTTCCAAATCCCTTGCTTGTCTCCCAATCTGTAGCATAGTCATTTGGGTAGCAGAAGTAGTGACCACTCACTCTGCATACATTTTCCTAAAGCAGGGCCTTTTTAAAATAGTATTTTACTGATAATCGAAAAATAATTGGTTGTAAAACTTTTAATTTTGAAAAAACGTTTTTCATCTGTATCATCTCTGAAAAAAAGTAAAAACTAATTTAAATGATTTTTAAGCAGCATTAACGAAATCCAACAAGTCTCCACTAAACTACTTGTCTTATCCCATCCTCAAATGGTAGTGTAGTTCAAAAGGGACCAGGTAACAGAATAATTGTTTTGTGATCCATCTTTAAAAATCACTTTTTAATGAAGTAGTTTAAACAAATAAATATTTTTTATTTTTTTTTATAAAAGCATTACTTTTTGGTAACAACTTAAATTAAAGGTTTTGAATAAGCGCATTCAGATTAGGGAACCTAATTTCCACTATCATCCCTAGTGTAGATGCTAATGGAAAGTGTAGAACAATAAAAACTAAATTCCGCTATGTGCCAAAATGCAAACCAGTATTTTGATTTTCTGGGAAAGCGATTAAAGTCGTCCCCCCCTCCGTCCCTGTACATATTTGTTGTTTCCAACATGTTGGATGGTAAGGTGTTTCAAATACAAAAATAAAACAGATGATCAGTTTGTTTATTTACACTTACATTTTAGTGTGAAGGCCTTTTTTAAAAAAGAACTCTTGCTCTCCCTAGAGTCAAAACCTGGCTTTGCTATTGCTCCCAATGCCATAGCACAAATTCGATATAGACTACCACTCTTGTCTCATTTTCCTTGAATGCCTGTGTTTATTTTATGCAAATATATCAGCAAGATCAAAATATGCCAATTTTGTGCACATAATTCGTTTTAAATAAAAATGCAAAATTCATTTTGCTTGTTTCCATTTAAAAAAATTTAAACATCCCTGCCTACAATTCATATAATAATAATAATAATAATAATAAAGTTCATTTCAAAAACACGCTTCATCCCCAAAGGCTCGAAGCGCGGTACAAAGTCAACAAAAAACAAATCTATAGTTTACCACATTTAAAACAAACGCAACGCGACAAAAACTAAGTACAAGCATACAATGGCAAAGTCTTTCTAGCCATTTCAACCATAAGCAACATAGCCATTATGCATTAACTGGAAAATAATGTTGACAATCATCCCAGAAGGTGTTTGCGAAATAGATGTGTCTTTAAATCGGTTTTAAAGGACTCCAGTGTCTGGTTGTTTCTGAGATCGACAGGAAGGGCATTCCAAATTATTGGACCAGCAAATGCGAAAGTGCGCTTTCCGTAAGTCTCAAGGCAAACACGTGGTGTCGAGAGTTTGCCACTATCGGATGAGCGGAGCTCTCTAGTGGGTACATAAGGCGTCAGCAGCTCTTTCAGATAGGACGGCGCCAGGTCATGTAAGCAGCGGTAGCACAAAGTTGCGATTTTGTACTCCATGCGAGCACGCACTGGCAGCCAGTGCAGCTCTCTCAGAAGTGTTTTTGCATGGTCAAACTTGCGTTTGCGGAGAACAATGCGAGCCGCATTATTCTGCGCTATTTGAATTTTATCCAGGAGCGTAGCTGGAAGACCCACCATAAGAGCATTGCAATAGTCCATATATATATATATATATATGACAAGCACCCAACTAGACAGAGCCAATGAATCTCTGTGAACAGGAACTGTGTATTTTTGTGACACCCCCCCCCCAGCTCAAAAATATTTGCAAATAATCTTGATTAAAGAGGTCTTGTTTTTCTCCTTTTTAAAATAAGTTAAATTTGCCCCACTTTTTCAATTTCTTTTCTTAATTAATGTCCAGTGGATTTCAATTTTAAAGTTTAACATGTTGGTGTAGTTTAATTTTTTCATGACACACTGCATGTGACACACAGTTTGGAAAGCACTGCCTTAGATATAAAAAAAAAATCTTTAAAAAAAACAGACTTGTTTAGAGAGTTATAAAATTTAAAGAAATGAATTCAATCATCCTTGGCTTCAAAATATCTTTTGCGCAAGGTGATAAATAAGTCCGATTGACTCTTTATTTATATCTAAAACAATAAGCATGATAATTTATGTTTGTGAAAAAATGTGTAGACAATAATTTACTGTTATACAAGACTTTTAATCACATAGCAGTATACAAGACAATAAACATTCATATTTAACTTTATTTATGTACAATTTTTTGGCTGAACAGACCTCTTTGACACTTTTAAATTTTACTGCATCACCATTAAGTATTTTGTTTTATTCTGCTCATCTGTATACCAGTTTAATCCAAGAAAAATTATTATATTTGTACTGATTTTCAAAAAGTTTTGGTTAAATTCATTGAAAAAAAAAAATAGTAAAAGAAAACAATAATGAAAAAAATAACATTTCTTACACAAATACTGTGGAGTTATTGAACATCATAATTGTAATGTACATTAACAAATATAAAAAATTCAACCATTTCACTAAAAATAACAACCACAATTGCCAAAAGTTACTTTCCAGTATTTCTAATTTGTATAACTAAAACATTTTTCAATACTGGGTACATAATAAAGCAGTTTTAACATTAAATAAGAAAAACATTATACCGGTAATGGATTCAAACTGATTCATACAGCAATTAACCTTACAATTCAGCAAACGCTGTGCATAAACATTTTTTTTTCAAATTAATGAAAAATACCACATCAATAAAGCCATTCATGCAAAAATTTCTGATGATAACTCTTGATTGGCTTGATGGTTCTCCAAAACTTGATCTGCAATGTCACCCTTTCCAATCTCTCTCAAAGCTCTCTCCAGGCTTTTCAGCCTTTCTTTTGTTTTGGTGTCTTTTGTCAGCTCTTTCCAGTACATTAAACAACTCTGTGTAACTGCCATTTTGTTGTATTCAGAGCCTTCTGCTGTTAGTGGTGTTTCTGTAATTTCAGCTGCACAGTTTATAATGAATTTTGCTGGGATATTTAAATACATAATAAACTCAAGTCCTTTAAGATCTTCTTTACCTATACCTCTAGCAAGTGTCACAAGACTTGCATGGTTAAGCACTGCAGGTTCTTTCTTCTGTTGTAGGGCAGGATTGTTAGCTATAATATAAATAAAATATTGATAAATATCTTTTTAGAAAAGTATAATGAAGACTTAAATAATAAAATAATACCCCCAAAGTTTATACTCCAAAGTGGTTGTTATTGTACTATGGTATAAAGTTCAGAAATATTAAGAAGATAAAATATTTGAGATTAATCATCAAGACCATGATGCAAACAATCATCATTACAGGTCAGGTTACAGTTACAGCTATTTCAATTGTCAATTCATTTAGCTACTTAATGTTATTTTCACAAAATTAATTACTGAGCCTAATCTAATAATTTTTGTTATGGACTATGCTCTATACATTACATACATGATAATAAACCATATTATTTTGTAACTTACAAACTTCCTACTACTAATAGTAGTATTTTAAAGTATTTGTAATATTTTGTATTAGTTATAATGTAATTATTAATATAATATATATTCCCGAAAAGTAAAAAAGTAAGGTATATTGATTTTTTCAACATTAATTAAAAAAAATTAAACCTTCACTTACACTTGCTATACTATATATATACACTGTAATATTAATATCAGTAATAAATAATAATGAGAATACTTTAATATGAAATAAATAACTATGCTTGTAAAAGTAAAACTGTTTATAAATTGAAAATTATAAAATATAAAGTAAGTAAATTAAGTGTCATTGTCACGTTCCAATCTCTACCTACACTGGATTCGAAAAGCCTGATGGACTCACTGACTGATAACATTAGGTAATAAAAATAAAGGAGAAGATAAAGTTTAATGACTGGTCAAATTGAGTTTATTGTTTAGTTTATTCATTTATTGTACATACTCATACTGTACAGTGTACAGCCAGGCATTTTTTATTTAATTTAAATTTTAATCATTTCAATTTATAAATTTATAATTAATTAATTAATATTTTACAATAACATTGAAAAAGAAATTTATAATTAAAAGTTGGCCTACCAGAAGATGTCATTTTTTTTCTTTTAAACACGGTTTTAAAATAATAGTTGTAAAGGAGTAGCTTATACTTATAGCATTTAAAAATTAATCGATCTGCGAACCAGAGATAACAATATTTGCCCACTTCCCCTAAACAACGCGTCCATAACAACGTGGAAAACTTTAAAAGCGGAAGTGGAAATCTTTTTTTCAGTTAAAACATTACATTTCCATCATCACATTTGACAACATACATTTCTAAGATAGTAAAGTATATACTTGAGGCCTTAAAGTAAAAAGTTTAAAAAAAACCATCAAAATTTTCGCTGCTTATTAAATATTTTTTGGAATATAATTAATAGTTAACCAGACGTGTGCAAGACGAGGTGGCCGAGTGGTTAAGGCGATGGACTGCTAATCCATTGGGGTCTCCCCGCGTGGGTTCGAATCCCATCCTCGTCGATTACAATTTTTACATTACTAATATTTAATTTTGACCGTACATCTTTAACATTTTTTTTTTTTTACAAAGGCCACCAGATGAGGACCCCAAATATATGACGATCGCATTAAATCTTTTTCTTTCTAAACAATTTCATATGAGCGGCTAGCAAAGGTATTACCAGAAACGTTCTTTCATTTGTTTTACTGGAGTCGGGCAGTACAGGAGACTCCACTCGTCAACTCTTTTGCAAAATGTCAATAAATAGTTTTAGGAAGAAGTTGATATTGAGAGAAATTATTATATAACAGGAATTTCCGCTCTTACGCCCCACCACTATAATTGTACATGGAATTCAATTATTGCATTGACTGCTCTTTCAAAACACTATGATATGTGATGGAGATAAATCATTACAGTCACACAAGGATAACAATTAACAAGCACACTTTCTATGGTCAAGGAGAAGGGGTGGGCAAAGATGAAGGTCCCAACGTTCAAGGCGAATAGGCAAACTTGTTTTGCATTTTTAGGTCTATATTTTAATAATTTTGTACACTGTTAAAAACAAAAAAATGCAATCAACATGTCGTTAGAATAGATTTAACAACCGATAAAATGTGCTTGCAATCGGGGCCAAGTCCTTACACAACAAAATCAGAACATTAAACTCATCTTGATACATTACAGTGAAGGGTTCCCTAACCTTGAGTGCGTTCACCATCAGGGGTGAGAGGAACATCAAACTCATCTTGATACATTACAGCGAAGTGTTCCCTAACCTTGAGTGCCTTCACCATCAGGGGGTGAGAGGAACATCAAACTCATCTTGATACATTACAGTGAAGGGTTCCCTAACCTTGAGTGCGTTCACCATCAGGGGGTGAGAGGAACATCAAACTCATCTTGATACATTACAGTGAAGTGTTTCCTAACCTTGAGTGCCTTCACCATCAGGGGGTGAGAGGAACATCAAACTCATCTTGATACATTAAAGTGAAGGGTTCCCTAACCTTGAGTGCCTTCACCATCAGGGGGTGAGAGGAACATCAAACTCATCTTGATACATTACAGTGAAGTGTTCCCTAACCTTGAGTGCCTTCACCATCAGGGGGTGAGAGGAACATCAAACTCATCTTGATACATTACAGTGAAGGGTTCTCTAACCTTGAGTGCCTTCGCCATAATGGGGGTGAGAGGAACATCAAACTCATCTTGATACATTACAGTGAAGGGTTCCCTAACCTTGAGTGCCTTCACCATCAGGGGGTGAGAGGTGGTGTTTCATGGGTTGCGAGGAAAAAGTGATCATAAGAAGAGAGGAGCCGTTTTCTGCCTTGCTTGATTTATTCTGAAACAAGATGTCAATCAGCAGTGTCTAGTTTTAATATTTGAGTGTGTTGGAGATTAAATTTTATTTAGTTTTTACTTTTGAAAACAAATTTTATTTCATTTTGTAGGTACTTTAGGGGGGGGGGGGGGGGGGGTGGTCCGAGATTTGTGACAGATTTTGACAGAGTGGGGTGTAACACAACGTGATGCACTTAATGGAGGGCCAATTGACCATTAAAGTGTAAGTGGGGTTTATAAAAATTATCTTTATTTCTTCATAAAATTTGACTTTATGCTATACGTTTGTCTATTTGCTAAGTTCCCTTCAGTTTAAAAATTTGAAGTCCAACTTCTTATTAATTTTCTTGGGGATACGAGACTTATTCTAACAGGTCGAAGTGGGTGCAAAATAAATATATATGTTTTATATAAGGCTGTGCAATCCTGAATTACACAGAATGTTAGGCTCATTAATCGTGAGTTTTGGGGATCTTTTCAAGTTCGTGTGAACATTCCCGGGGCGTCCTAGACCGTAACAAAATGGCTTAAAAAAAAATCATTTATATTAACTTCGCGTTTGTGGGTTTACGGCAAATCTTCGGTTGGCTAATCGACCCAATTCCAGTCAACCTATCGAGCTGAAAACTCGTTGCCAATGACAACACGTTCTATCAAAATTCAGCATCACCCCCCCCCCAAAAAAAAATAATCAGCTTTTCCTGTTTCTCAGTGGAAAGATGAAGGAATTATGATGCCACAGATTTCATGAAATAAATTGCGCTAAATGAGATTCTTAAAAAGAATATCGCAAGTGAGTTTTGTGCGTACAATTTTCTATTGTTTTTCTGAAATAGTTGGGGAGATAAATCTGGGTATAAAAGTGGTTGGAACATTATATTTTTTATATCAAATAAAATATGAAATAAAATAATAAAAAATGCATATTAAGGATTTTTATAAAATCTTTGTTTTTAGGGGCTGTATAATTATGTCAGTAAAAAATGTTCAGGTCTTTAGATGCGAATTGGAGTAAATAGTCTTGTTTGGAAATCCGCAAATCAAGTTTATATTGTGTTAAATGACGGCTTTTCACTGAAACTCAACATAGTAGACGTATGCCTTTTTATTTCCACAGGGATTCCAGTGACTGCAGCACCAACTGCCCTTCACCAAATCCTAGAACTTTGACATTCTGCTCACCAGACTAGGGAACCGCTATTCATTGCCAATGACATTGGAGAGAAGCATTCTCATTTCACGTTACTACCGTTATCAATACACTCCGCTCAAGCTTATTTCACGAATCGCAGCTTTTAAATGACACACTTGATTCAATTCTTTTTTCGCCTCCCTTTTGGTTATGCCTATGGCATACCCAGCGAATACAAAATAAATTTTAAAGTGATGCACCATTGATTAAGGAGCTAATCAAGCCTAGTCTGAGCTGCGCCTTACTTCCCCCAAAGACTGCAATAAACCTATGAACCAATCAATGATCCGGTATCGCGAGCTGATGACATCACGCTTCCTGTAATGTGCCAAGTTCCTTAATTTATTCCATCACATGCGCAATGAATGGGGGGGGGGGGGAAATCAATAATTTAAAAAAAATCGCAAGAAAGCGGATGCCATGGTCATTCTCAGAATGACAGATTATGGAATAGAATAAGCACTGAACAAAGCATCTGAGATTTCCCTGAAACATATCTATACAAATCTTCTAATCGTATAATGAAAATATCACTGGGCCAGCGGGTTGTGGGGTGGGGGGGGTGTGGTGGTCTAATAAAGTGTGGTAGTTTGTGGCGGGGTGGTAGGTTTATGTCACATGGGAGTCACACATTTAAGTAAAAAATCATAGCTTTAACACCTGAAATAGACAGTGATGTTTAGCTCTCTGATGTGATGGATGGATGTTGAAAGAAGATGTCACTTTCATGAATTTAATGGCGAAGTGTCTTTTAGATTAAATTTTAATTTGTTGTTATTTTTTAAACCATTTAATGAAAGTGTGACTCACTTTGGGCGAAAAAGGTGTGTGTGTGTGATGTGTGTGTGTGTGATGTGTGTGTATGGTGTGTGTGTGATGTGTGTGTGTGGTGTGTGTGATGTGCGTGATGTGTGTGTGTGTGGTGTGTGTGGTGTGATGTGTGTGTGTGGTGTGTGTGTGATTTGTGTGGGTGTGTGTGGTGTGTGTGTGTGTGGTGTGTGTGTGTGATGTGTGTGTGTGTGATGTGTGTGTATGGTGTGTGTGTGATGTGTGTGTGTGGTGTGTGTGATGTGCGTGATGTGTGTGTGTGTGGTGTGTGTGGTGTGATGTGTGTGTGTGATGTGTGTGTGATTTGTGTGTGTGTGTGTTGATGTGCGTGATGTGTGTGTGTGTGGTGTGTGTGGTGTGATGTGTGTGTGTGATGTGTGTGTGATTTGTGTGTGTGTGTGTGATGTGTGTGTGTGTGTGATGTGTGTGTGTGATGTGTTCGTGTCTGATGTGTGTGTGTGTGATGTGTGTTTGTGTGTGATGTGTGTGTCTGTGATGTGTGTGTGTGGTGTGGTGTGTGTGTGTTTGTGTGTTGTGTGTGTGTTGTGTGGTGTGTGTGGTGATATATTTGACAAGGAGTAAAATTTAAAAATAAAATAACGTGACGTACTTTATGAATGGTGTCTTTAAAAAAAAAATGAAACAGAAAGGTGCCTATGCCAAGGTCAAGGAGAATTAAGAAAAAAATATTTATAGAAGGAGTGATCATTAGTTGCCCCTCTGGCCCCATCTAATCTAAAACAAGACAATTTTCTAAAAAACCCAATCAAAGCCTAACTGAACTACTGAAAACTTCCGTAGCTACGACTGTAATTTGATATTTTTGGCATTCTATTCGATATTCAGTAACCACGCGTCATGATTCTAAATAAGCTGATCAAACTCTGTATGGATTGGAACATGGCTCCGAGAAGTGATGACTCACAGGATTTAGATGGTTCGGACTTAACAGAAGAACTGAAGATCTTGAGAGAAATTACACCAGGAGATGTGCAAAGAGCATTACAAGGTCCTTAATGGTTTGTGCCGTTGGCAGATTCTTACCCGAAATCTGCGATCGCGTAACAAATAACTTTGACGGTGCCACGAGCCGTAGCAAGTGCAGAAATATTTTTTCTTAGAGGTTACCAAATACGTTTGTTACTTTTTTTTTCTTTCACTTATTCTTCATTGGAAAAAAGACCTCTATCATCCTTAGAAGGGTTTTTCGGTGTGATTAGTGGTGGTGGTATTTTTTTTTGGGGGGGGGGGGGTAGAAAATATAATTTTTGACGGCAACGAATTGAAACTTAAAAAATAGTTTGGCCAACACATTTCTTTTATAATTTTTTTTTTAAAATTTGAACATCTTCAATACTTTCATACTGCTGCCATTTCTTGCAACTCACATGTACTTCGTCGTGCAGAGGTCACTCTGTGCTGTTACCTTAACTTCCTGCCTTTCCATAAATTACGGTTTTTGGTTCAAAGATCGATGTTAACATTGTATGGATGATGACTTTTGGTTTTCCGAATTCCATACTAAATAACATGCGCGATCGAACACGATCCGCTAATGATCTAATCAATGGTATCGATCCCCGGTCCGTCGCCATCGACATCAAGCCTTTGTCACAAAAAAAAAAAAAAAAAATACCTTTCTTGATGACTTTTGGTTTTCCGAATTCCAAACAAAATAACATGCGCGATCGAACCCGATCCGCTAATGATCTAATCAATGGTATCGATCCCCGGTCCGTCGCCATCGACATCAAGCCTTTGTCACAAAAAAAAAAAAAAAAAAAATCCCTTTCAAACAGCATTAAGCTAAATTTCTAAATCTCTTTTCAACAAACGTATGCTATATTGGTTTAAAAGAAGAATATTCACAAAACTTAAACAGAGCCTTCGACAAAGCCGTCGGTACTTTTTTTTTGTTTTGTTTGAAAGCATTTGTGTGATTCCACGAATACAGTGGAGTTTTCTGCGTCAAGTATTCGTTTGGTCAGTTGAGCTTAAAAGAACGATGGTGACGTTTGTGACGGGCGTCGTACTTACGCTATGTTGTATCATGGTGTTCCCAGAGACCTGCGATGGTTTCACAGGTAAGCTGGCTTTGTTGTGATAATTTTAATCCTTGTTTCGCATGCACTGCCTCAAGACTGTGAAGGTTAGTTTGAAGAGGAAAAAAAAAAGATACATTGATATGAGAATTTACTTGCAATAGAATATTTTGTTTTTTGTGTTCTGTTTGATATACTTATTGTATAATTTTACGTACTCACTATTTTATATTCATCACTAAAGTTTATTCATGAAAACTAGCTTAGGGAGGAAAAAAAATGCATTCCAAACTACACCATTTAAAGGAAGTCTTGTAAAAACATCTAATTTTTTTGCAACTTTCCAATTATATATTTTATAAATTTTGATAAAAACTTTATGAATTTTCTAATATTTCTATTTACATTTTTGTAAAAAATGTATTCGTTGAGAACAAAAATCCATGAAGGAAAATATTGTTAAGAGGAGAAAGCTTACCGCAGATAATGGGCAATAATGGCAAAGATAATTATTCCATGATATATTTTAACGTATTCAGTGAACGGTACAATCAGCATGGAGAACACGACTGACTGGGCGACTGTGGCGAGTGGCGACTCGGTGCTCTTCACCTTCTCTGTCAAGTTTGACATAGAGAGCAGCAATGAAAACCTTCTCATCGTCTTTGACGGTGACACTCTGGAGGTAATTACGATAAACGGAAAAGATAAAACAAAGCAACTTAACATCGAGAGCCATACGAAGGTAGGCGGGCGAAGCCGGCACGTACCGGTGGGCGCCAAAGTCAAAGGGCGCCAAAATCGTATTTTTACATGGCTGTTACTTCGGCTCCGCCAAGGGCGCCACTTTCCCTTTATCATGGCCCATGGTGATCCATCATATGAACGTGTTTACTACTACTGACGATTGAACAACTTAAGCAGTTAAAATCTATTTTATGATTAATTTAACTTTATTGTTAATACATCATCCAAATCTGGGCCGGGGCTAGAGGGGTGGTCAATGGGACGACTGCCCATGACCCTACTCTTGTGGAGGCCGTGCGCGAAGCCCTCGTTATATTATATACTATTATTATAGTCATGACGTACCTATTCATTGCTCGTAATTTCTTCTCACCACGATGTTCGGAGGTACACGGTAATCAAATGATCACCCCCCCCCCCACCGTGTCTGTCGCGCGAAACAACTAAAGTGAATAGTGAAGTTGCTGCTCTTGCAAAGAGCGAGCTGAAATTTTAAATATTCTTTATGACGGAGTTGACAACAAACAGAACGCCGTACCGTAAAACCATGTTTTGTTTGCTTTTAACACCGTCAGCATGATCTTGCAGACCTTGACTGTGCAACTTGATGTAGCCATTAAACACGTCCAACGTCTAATCCATTTCTTCGCCTAATACAGAGAAATAGGACTAGCATCAGCAATGACTACATACACGCAAATTGCATGAGTAACGAACATTGAGCCGGTGTTTAAACAATGCTTGAAGTTTGAATAGGAATCTAGAGATAGACACAAGATACGCCTACCCAATCTTCAAGATACAATATTTCTTGTTGCCAGGAGACCAGACGCTGGGATACTTGAAGGCTCGTTTCAAACTGCTGCATCAGAAATTTGACAATTTTGGATTTCTGTTTCGATATTCCACAACACCGTAACCACGAATCTGAATAAACTGCACAACCACTGTGTGAATTGGGACATGGCTTTAAGAAATGGTGATTCACGAGACATGTTCATTGGGAAATGACGTCGGTGGGCCGTCGAGGGTGAGCTCTTAATGCCCTCCGCAACGCACCTCCACACAGCACAAATGCCGTGTCTTCCTGACGCTGGAACGTGCGGCGGCACGTCAGGGTCTTCTCCTGACCTTGATCGGATTTGTGGATGGAGGCTTTCCCCACCCGGTGACGTCCGGTCAATCTAAAACGCTGCCGTTAAAGCGTTTGCAGCCGACTCTCCCGAGAAGTCGGGATGGTAAATTGACGTCCTAATATCTTCCCTCACCCATCCCGGGGAAGCGTCTGACGCCCTGTAAGAGGGTTTCTACAGTGGGTTTCCACCACGCAACTAGTTTGCGAAGTAGTTGGGACGAAACAGTCGCCTAAGAGCAGCTTTCTCATGGCTGTATAGTTAGAATCATCGGCTAGAGGTTACCACCTTCACCTCTAGCCTCATATCCATTAACGTCAACTTGTAATCATGATCCCTATCCTGTCTCTGCCCTAACTTCCTACTATGAAGCGTCACAGCTGGCAGCCTTATAGGTGCTATTTTTATTTCCGGCACGCACCATGCATGTCCCTTGTCTGCCCACCCAGACACGCAATGAAGGTTTTGTTCCCCGGGTAACGCCGTATGGGTCAGGTGGTCAGGGCATCCAAATCGGCACGCCACCACAGACTTGTGGACCGGATTCCCAGGGAGGATTCACGAGATATAGATCGTTAAGACTTGCTAGAGGAACCGAAGATCTTCAGAGAAATGATTCCATGAGATGTGCAAACAGCATAACAGTGTCTTCAATTGTTAGTGCCCTTGGCAGTTTCTTCTCCGAAATTTTGTTTTCAAAATTAAATTTGACAATAGCAGACTTGAGATCATCAATGTCGCAGGTTTGATTGACTTTTTTCTTTCGGCTCAGGGCAATGACACTCTGACAGAGAATTTAAAAAAAAAAGAATGTATCACGTCATAGGGCCCCACACAATTTATTTTGCCCATTGCTCACCCGGCTGCGTCGGTCCTGCCTAGATAGTTCTAAGAAATCATTTTCTTGGATTATTACCCCTACTGTTGAAAGAATTATCAACATATAGTTCCCAGAGATATCCTATTTAAAAAAATAATTAAGTTACCTCTGCTGCAGATAAAACAATATAAATGCGCCATCAGCATCTTTTTTGTGGTTTACATTACCAACTTCATTGTTGATAAACATTTTAAAGTAAATAACAATCAATTTTTATGAATAGCTAACCATTGCTATTGATAAACATACATATTTATGCACACTCATATACTCACATCTTTGATTACTTCACGAACATTGAAATTAACACCAATATTTTCCAGTTCTACAATGACTCATCGCTGGACGCCATGGATTGGATTCTGGCAGACGACACTGGGATAATAGCAACAAGGAACTCGTCCGTCATTGTAAAGTATATCATTGTATTGTTTAAATCACAGTTATAGTTCGGAAACCGTTCAAGTAGCTTCTCTTTTTTAATTCCAACCAATCAGACTTTGCCATGCCGTCAAAAAAAAAAAATGTTTAAAAAAAAAGAGGGCAAAACATTTCATTTTTTAGAGCAGTGGTTTACAAAATGTATGTGGCCAACACTTAACGTACGTGCCTATAGGTTTTAACATGGGTAAGTTTAACCCTCTGTGTAGTGGTCAAACAAGCTACCGTGTCTCCTAATGGTGTATGTCTAAACAGTGTGTCACCAACATGAAACGTTTGGAAAGCACTGCATTAGAGAGTTACTGCATAGTCATCTCATCAGCAGTTATTAACATTACCATTCGTCTGACGTGATGCTTTTGATTCTCATTTGAACAAGAGTGTGTAGGCAGTGGCGTAGGAATAGGGAGGGGGGCTGAAGGGATGGTCCGCCCCGGGCGGCACTTTTTTCTGGGGGTGGCATGACAAACTGCACTTGGTTTTTTTCATATTAAGGCGAAAATCTTTTCCTGCTCCAGCCGGTACTAACACTAGTTATACCACTATGTGTACGGCACTCATTCGCACTCCAAATTACGTATATTTGTGACTTAAAATATGAAACATGTCTTATAGATGTTTTTTAAATTGCAATAAATCTGAATCTGAATCTTCCAAAAATTTGTCCCCAATTCGTAACCAAGGTCGTTAAACGTGGCAAAAGATATTTTCCGTAAAACAAAAGACGTCACCATCTTCACACTGATATTCTCCTTCTTCTTCTTCTCTCTCTCTCTCTCTCTCTCTCTCTCTCTCTCTCCATGCTCCCCCTCTGCTGTCTCTCCCCCTCTCTTTATGCTCTACCTCTGCTCTCTCTCTCCCTCTTTCTCCCTCTCTCCTTCTTTCTCTCTCTCTCTTCCTCTCTCTCTACATCTTCATCTCTATCTTTCTCTCTTGCTGCTATCCAGGTGTTTGATGAGCAGTTGAAACCGACGCTGACCTTTGGCCCAGATCCCATTTATCAACTTAACATCACCCACGGCTTGAAGTCCGGCAAGTGGTCATTTAACGGCAGACACAAGATGACAGTGACAGGTACGGGGCAGTGCATCTATAAACACCAAAAGTAGGCATAATGGTGGAATCTTAGTTTCAACCCTGGTTTCTATATACACAAATATAGTTCAACTAATTTTTTTACAAATTTGAAGGGAAATACATATTTTTGTCATATAAATAAAAGCATTATAATTACAATTATCCGGAGTTAAAAAACAAATAGCATTGATAAAAATGTACTGGTATTGTCATATTGATCAAGCTGAAGGGCGGCTGAAAGTAAGGGGAGTGGTCTGGGGGAGGGGTGTTTTTGTATCAATTCAAAATCAAGGAATGCATTTTGCCGCAAACCTAACTTATGCTTTACACCAATTGAGCATCAGAAAAGAAGCTTGGAAATGTAGGTGTCATTGGAAGTGAAACCGTCATTTGAGGTAGTGAATCTGTAATTGGTATTAGTGAAGCCGTCATTTGTGTTAGTTGAACCGTCAATGATTTAGTGAAGCCGTCATTGGTAGCGCCAATCTTTGAGGGGAATTGCAAATGATAAAAAAATCATTTAAGAAACAATTTAAAACGTTTTTGTTTCAATAGATTTCGGATGACCAGAGCGCAGTGAGCATGTTACAGTGGCATGGATACCGGCGCGATATAAATATCAAATCAATCAATATTAGGGAAACCATCATTGGTGTTAGTGAAACCATCATTGGTGTTAGTGAAACCGTCGTTGGTTGTTAGTGACACCGTCATTGGTGTTAATGAAACCGTCATAAGTGTTAGTGAAACCGTCATTGTTTTCTGTGAAACCGTCATTGGTGTTATCGAAACTGTTATAGGTGTTAGTGAAACCATCATTGGTGTTAGTGAAACCGTTATTGGTGTTAGTGAAACCGTTATTGGTGTTAGTGAAACCGTCATTGGTGTTAGTGAAACCGTCATTGGTGCCACCCATGTCGCCCGCCAATGTCGCCCACCCATGAAGCCCACCCATTTCTTCGGCTCTGTTGTTTACAACCCCATACACTTCTACGTTCTTTATTAAACTATTTCCAGTTAGAATATTTGGATCTGTTTAGTTGTTAAAATGTGTATTTCTACAGTCCGGAGGCCAGCAACTAATTTTGGTTAGATTATTTAGCTTGTGTCGATCGTTTAATTTAAGATTGTTGAATCCATGAGAATGTATCACCTTTATATAGTAGTATCAGTACCATCTGTATGCAGTAGTATCTGTACCATCTGTAGTATCAGTACGATCTGTATCAAGTAGTATCAGTACCATCTCATATAGTGTATCCCCTCCCCACCCACTCCGTATTTCTATTTTTTTTTCTTGAGGATACAAAGCACCAGCGTTTCTTTCAGAAAATCCCCCCCCCCCAACCCGGGGGGGGGTTTGAGGGGGGCAGTGACAGTAGAAAGAGGCGTAGCTTAGGGGGTAAGAGGGGTACAGATATCCCCATGCACCATACTAGCGAGACAACGGGAAGTAAAACTTCGGTTTATAATCAGAAGCAGCCAGTACGATATTTTTAATCGAATACTAAAAGCCTTTAGCAAGTTTAGCCTTAAATATACGGATCATCAAATATATCGAGTATAGCGATATTTCATAGATATCACTAATTGTAAAGCACCAATTACTATTCTTTTTTAAAACTGTTTAAAAAATGATAAATTAGTTGTTTTTAATAAAAAAAAATATAATAGTTCTTTTGTTTTTATCCATTTTCCGGGGGGCGGGGGGTTAGAGGCAAACCCTGCATAGCTCTGAGGATTCATTTATTTAGGTAAAATTTATTGAGTTGTTAGTTGACCTCGCCGTAGCAGGTAGAAAGAAGCGCAAAACACCTTCAAATTTTTACCCCAGTAACACCGGGTCATATCTTCTAGTAAGTGTACAGTATTATCCCTCACCATCCTTCAATGTCAGGTGCTAATCCACCCCCCCCCTCCCCCCGTTCCCGGCCCCATTCCCAAAGTACTAACTGATATTTAGAAATAAAAAAAAACCAAATCAACGCACTTAAAAGTGAAACTAAATAACATATTGGTTATTATTCAAATAAGTGTCCCCTATTCTTGACTGACACACTGAAGAGAACCACCCCCCACCACCCCACACATCATGCAAAATAAAAAAAACAACAACCTACGGATGTCCATAGAAGATAGAATTCTTCTGCCCGTCGACTTTTGCTTGAAAACCTCTAACAATTGTTCGAGACTTCATTGAACCATTTTTTTGTGTGACTATTTTTTTTCAAAAGTATGTCTTTGGATGTGTTCTTGTTAGATGATGTTTCACCGGGATGTATGATTCGGGGCGTCATGACGCTAATCCCCGCCCTGGGTCCAAACAGCACGCTGTTACGAACGGTTCCCTCCAACTACTACATGGTACCGTACCCGGAGATCACGGCGGAGAACAGGTCACTCTTGAGCCAGCCCATCATGGCCATCTTCAAAACCCACGTGACCATGCGGTCGTCACGTGATCTCGTCGACAGCTTCGTGGAATGTTTCACCCTCCCGGAGATGACGTCAAAGGAGGTCAGGCTGACCGTGCAGCAAATCACGGTAACTTCTTAGAGTGCCTTTGATCACTTAATCGTTTACGGAGTTTAATTGGTCCTTAACAGCGGTTCCCAAGGTGTTTCCGGGGATCATCACCGGTTCTTGAGCCTAATTGTTGCATGTCTAATTGTACAAAGTGAGTCTAGAAAAAAAAGGGGTGGGGGGAAGGTTAAAGAACAAGATTATCTTATGCATAAAACATGTGACCAACCTTTTCATTGTCACATGAGTTTTTTTTCTTTAATCCTATGTTCTATGTAACTAATACAGTAAAACCTCCGATTTGAGATCCTCTCTTAAACGATTTCCTCCAACATACGACCGGAAAAAAAAAATTCACCAATGCTTTGTACTATATAAAAAAACCTCTCTTAAACGCTCTTAAACGACTTCCTCTAAAACGCGACTTGCGACTTTCAAATTACTCAATTTTACGACCTAGCGCCTGAAAAAGTCAGATTCCAAAGCAAGGCCATATTTTTGCGCTTGAAAAAAACGGAGACGATGCACTATTAAAGCAGCTAGGAGGTAGTGAAGGGGAAATAACTCTTGCATCGTAAATTTGTCTTTTGAAATACTCAAGGAGCTGACCAGATTTGCCCAGAGCCTGGGCCTTTCGGACCTTGCCGACACCAAGTGACATACTAAAAGAGCATGCACGGGTGGGGGGATCTTGCAAACAAACATAAATAACAGCTTTATTTAAAGAAAAAGAAGAAAAAAAAAAAAAAAAACCAACAACAAAACACAGCAACAATGCAATGATAAATAAAAATAATTACAACAATATTAATGCGCAATTAAAAAACAATAAACAAAAATAAATAAAAGCTTTATAAAAAAAAAAAAAAAAAAAAAAAAAAAAAAACCAACAACAAAACACAGCAACAATGCAATGATAAATAAAAATAATTACAACAATATTAATGCGCAATTAAAAAACAATATTAATGCCCTTATCTGGTAAATACATAGTTCTAACTCTTAGCATGCACTCAGCACTAACACACGCTAAACAAATACCATACCAGCATTGATTTTTTATTTTGGATTTATGAGGAACAGAAAGTTAGTGACTCTATTAGTTGTGAGCAGCCTGTTCTTAGGCATACGCTGACTACGCATCCGCGTAGGGCCCCGAACGTGAGGGGGCCCCCGTGAGGCGTCCTCGATCCCCCGGTTTTTCTTTTTAAACTGGCATTGCAGCCGTCTGTGTCACTCACGTTACCTTCCTCAACCTGAAATGTATCATTCTGAGTTGAATTCGGAGGCAGGGGAAGGGAAGCAGCAGGGGGGGGCTTTGGGGGGGGTAGGCAGACAGGAAAATGGGGGGCTTGGCCGTGGGAATGGGAAAGTATAAGTAGCGATCGTTTAGTCTGGCTAAAATAAGGAAATAAGTGCCACCATAGACATTCTTAAGCATATAGGCAAACTAGGCAACCGCCTAGGACCCCACTACCACCTGCATGTCCATATATTTCAGAAATACACATTTTCTCTAGTGGCGGAATTATCAATACGGTTAGTAGTTACACGCGAACAAAGAGGAAACATTGCTGAAGGCAGAATGGAGGTGCCGCAGTGGTAGGTGGTGTTTTCTCCTCAGCTCGAGGGAGCTCCACCCCCGGAACCCCCCCCCCCTTTTCAGGGGCCCCCAAACTACGCTCCATGCTTAGGGCCCCCAAACTCCTAAGAACGGCTATGTTGTGAGACAGAGTTTAATCTATAGTTCCTAAAGAAAGATTGTAGATATTGCCTGTACTTAGTGGTAAGTGTACTTCTGTGTATTTTTT
>CAXITT010000091.1:492347-546698 GCA_964033795.1 Lymnaea stagnalis | reverse complement strand
ACCATACAAATACGCTACAGTAAATTAAAACTATATTAAAACATTACTAACAATTTTTTGCCCCCCCCCCCCGGAAAGTTAATCGATTTTTTTTCCCCCCCCCCCCCCACCTAGAAAGTTTTCTGCGGGCGCCCATGTTTAAGTTTAACTAAAAAGGGAAAATATAAAAATATGCCTAAGTCACCACATAACGCTGAGTTGAATAGGGTACATTATAAAAATTCACTATTAAAACATCGAAACAGTGTGCACATTTGTGTCCCAGATAAAATTCCTCAATGTAGTCTTAAAAACGCTGACAGGATTATTTCTATTTTATTTACGGAAATTGAAACAATTGTTTTATTATTATTAGAAATATCACACAAGATTTGAGCTGTAATATTACACAAGACATGAACTGTAATATAACATGAACTGTTATATAACACAAGACATTAGATGTATTATCACAAAAGCAATTAAATGTAATATCACACAAGAAATTAGCTGTAATATCACACAAGATATTAGCTGTATTATCACACAAGAAATTATCTGTAATATCACACAAGAAATTAGATGTAATATCACACATGAAATTAGCTTTATAATCACACAATATATAAGTTGTAATATCAAATAATAAATTAGTTGTAACATCACACAAGAAATTGGTTGTAATATCCCACAAGTAATTAGCTGTTAAATCGCACAAGAAATTACTTGTATTATCACAAAATAAGTTAGATGAAATATAATATACATAATACAACAATGTATTAGTTGTGTAATCACACAAGAAATTTTAATATCACACAAGAAATAAGATGTAAAACCACACATAAAATTAGCTGTAATATTTCATAATATATTAGTTGTAATATCCCGAAAGAAATTGGTTGTAACATCACTAGAGAAATGACATGTAATATCATGCAAAAAATTAGTTGTAATATCACACAATATATTAGTTGTAATATTTATTACACGAGAAATTAGTTGTAATCTCACACATTAGCCGTTAAATCGCAGAAGAAATTAGTTGTAATATCACACAATAAATTAGTTGAAATATCACACAATAAATTAGTTGAAATATTACACAATAAATCAGTTGAAATATCACACGAGAAATTAGTTGCAATATTACACTGCCTAGATGCACTCTCCATGTCAGCAATTTTTAAGTCTCATTTTTTTCCCCTTTAAATTAAAAAAAAATAATTTCCGATTTAAAACGCCACACAACCTTTCATAGACTCAACACAACGTACATGAATGAGGGAATGTCCACGTCCAGGTATTAGAAATACTTCACACCAAATAATCAGTCGTTGTGACATGTGTGGGTCGGCAAAAAGGTTGCTCACCCAGGAATACATTAAATGGTAGTGGGTTTAGAGAGTCCCACCGAATGAGCAGATCACGGAATATTAAATATTTTATAACATATTTAAGGTCAAAGAAAAATTACTTAACGTTTGGGTAAACACCCGAATAGTATACCATTGTTCAATTTGACAAACACCTTAATAATATGCCATTGTTCAGTTTTGGAAAAAATCAATCATATACAATTGTTCAGTTTGACAAACACCCCAACAATATACATTTGTTCAGTTTGGGAAACACCCCAATCATATCCCATCGTTCAGTTTGGGAAAAAACATAAACCATATTCCATTGTTTAGTTTGGGAAACACCCCAATAATATAACATTGTTCAGTTTGACAAACACACCAAACAATATACATTTGTTCAGTTTGGGAAAAACATCAACCATATACCATTGTTGTTTAGTTTGGGAAACACCCAAATAATTTACCATTGTTTAGTTTGGGAAACTACCCAATAATATATCATTGCTCAGTTTGGGAAAAACATCAACCATATACCATTGTTGTTTAGTTTGGGAAACACCCAAATAATACACCATTGTTTAGTTTGGGAAACTACCCAATAATATGTCATTGTTCAGGGCCCCCAAAATCAGGAAGAGATCAAGCTCGGAGGACATGGGGAGAAATTTAATCAAATGGTCTCAAACAATTCTCTAACCTGTTGCACTTGCAAAGTCCTCTTACCCATTGCTCTTAAACACTTACGTATCATTTTCTCTTACCCTTTTCTCTAACCCTAACCCAGTCCTCTTATCTCGACATCTTACCCATTTCTCTTACCGGTTCCTCTTACCATATTCTCTAACTCATTTCCTTTACACGTGTCTTATAACTCATTACTTAAACACAATATTTGCAACCATTCACTGACCCATTCCTCTTACCTATTCCTCTCACCCATTCCTCTCACCCATTCCTCTAACCCATTCCTCTCGACCATTCCTCTCACCCATTCCTCTCACCCATTCCTCTCACCCATTCCTCTCACCCATTCCTCTCACCCAATTCCCTCATCCGTTACTCTCACCAATTCTTCTCACCCATTCCTCTCACCCATTACTCTCACCCATTCCTCACACCCAATTCGCTCACCCATTCCTCTCACCAATTCTTCTCACAAATTTTCTATCACCCATTACTCTTACCCAATCCTCTCACCCATTCATCTCATCCATTTTCTGACCCATTGCTCTCACCCATTCCTCTCACCAATTCCTCTCATCTATTCCTCTGACCCATTCTTCTCATCCATTTTCTCACGCATTCCTCTCACCCATTCCTGTCATTCATTCCTGTCACCCATTCCTCTCACCCATTCCTCTCACCCATTCCTCTCAACCATTCCTCTCACCCATTCCTCTCACCCATTTCTCTCACCCATTCCTCTCACCCATTCCTCTCACCCATTCATCTCACCCATTCCTCTCACCAATTCCTCTCACCCATTCCTCTCACCTATTCCTCTCACCCAATACTCTCACCCAATTCTTTCAACTATTCCTCTCACCTATTNTAATACATTTTAGAGTTACTGGGAGTGGGCTGTTGTTTTTTTTTCACTAAGCTAATGCTATGAACAAAAACTTTCATACACTTTATTAGATTGTTGTCCTCTCACCCATTCCTCTCACCCATTCCTCTCACCCATTCCTCTCACCCATTCCTCTCACCCATTCCTCTCACCCATTCCTCTCACCCATTCCTCTCACCCAATACTCTCACCCAATTCTTTCAACTATTCCTCTCAACTATTCCTCTCACCCATTCCTCTCACCCATTCCTCTCACCGAATTCTCTCACCCATTACCCTCGTTCATTTCTCACCACCCATTCCTCTCACCCATTCCCCTCGCGCATTCTCTCATCCATTTTTTCACCACCAATTTCTCTTATTCAATCCTCTCACTCATTCTTTTCAACCCTGCCACGAAGAATCTCCCTCTACCAACTGTAAATATCCAATCTAATAACACCTTCCAATGCCGTTTTCAGGTTTACATCAACAAGACGTATGGGATGCCGTTAGAGACTCTCAGTGCGCTGAACGCTTTGACAGGCTCGAAGATCTCATCCCTGGGCTCCTACCAGAACAACATCGGGGTCCTTGAACTTCCTTTCATTCCACTGGCCAACTTGTCGGACGAGGTGGTCGTCACGGCCGAGTTTTCAGTCCGTGTGGAAGATTACAGTGACCTTAAGGTAGTAACTGGTAGCTTACAGTGACCTCAATGTAATCAATAGTAGATTACAGTTAACTTAAGGTAGCCATTGGTAGATTACAGTGACCTCAAGGTAGTCAGTGGTCTTGATGGTATTTAATTACAGTGACCTCAAGATTGTCAGTGGTCTTGTAGGTATTCACGCTCTAGTTGGAGGCAAAGTCTTCACCATAAAAATTCAATAATTTTTTAAAATACAGTGGAACCTCGGTAAATGAGCTCACGTTCCGTAACTCTGTTCTTAAACAGAAAATTTCTGTAACCAAAATATTTTTTCCCATTTAATTCAATGTAAATTCATTAATCTGTTCAAGCCTTCAAAATGTGGGGTTTATAAATTTTAATGTTTACTTAAGTGATGAAAAATATAGAATAAACTTTAAATATTTTGTATTGTAGAAGACATATAGCGCACAAATAAATAAAACAGTATTGTCACTTGAAGTAGTCTTTTTATATTTGCTGGCACATGTGCATGATAGAGGAGGAGAAGAACAAAGATTTCAAGAAGGATTGAAAGGGGAATCACCTTTTTCAAAAAAAAAATTAAAATAAAATAATAATAATAATGCGGAATGAGCATAATAAACAAGTATTGTAAACAAGTTAATGGCGTTGATTTTTCAAGTCAATCAACTTTTCTCCAGGAAGGCGACCAGTGGCCAGTCATCATGGGGACGAATTTCCAAAGCAATGTCCTGTGGGTGGGGCGCATAGAGGTGACCATAGACGCACCTGTGGTCAGACAGCCGGCCTTGGCGGTCAGCATGCAGCAGATCGGACAGTGCGCCTACGATGGCAGGCAAGTGATGAGCTTATTGTTCATTAAACGCACCATGTTCCTAAATGAAAGCCGAAGTTGGGAAGGTTTTTGTTGGTGTTTATAATGATCCGAATGATAAACAAAGGGATATTGATAGAAGAGGACAATTCGTACTGGTTTTTTCCAGAATAAATTAAAAAAAAACGAACTAAGTATATAATTAATCAATAGAGCGCCCACAGACAATGTTCTCACTATAACAAGAAATAATCTATACTAGTTTCAAATAAAAAAAAACAGCAACTAATGGTAACCTTATAATAGTAGACTTGCGGGATCTTTATCAATGTTGATTTTTTTAAAAGTAAAATTAATCTGGTTGTCTTTTGGACTTAACGTCATTTCAATTTGAAAGGAAGATACTTTACCGCGTCCATGAATTGCGTCATTGTCTTCACCAGTTCAACAGTGAGAGTGCGCGTGGTCGTCTCCCACGCCCAGGATTCTACTGGCACGGCATACAACGTCACCGTCAACGTGTACTTAGCCGACTACATGGTCATGACCACGAAAACGTTCACGGAGCCCAAGGAGAACAGCATCACCGTAGAGCAGTCGAGCACGGTGATCACGACGGAGGTAAGTGTAGAGCAGTCGGGTGCGGTGATCACGACGGAGGTAAGTGTAGAGCAGTCGGGCACGGTGATCACGACGGAGGTGAGTGTGGAGCAGTCGGGCACGGTGATCACGACGGAGGTGAGTGTGGAGCAGTCGGGCACGGTGATCACGACGGAGGTGAGTGTGGAGCAGTCGGGCACGGTTATCACGACGGAGGTGATCACAATGGAGTTGTGTGTAGAGTAGTCGAAGCACGTTGATTACGACGGAGGTGAGTGTAGAGCATTCAGACAAGGCGATCACGACGGAGGTGAGTGTAGAGCAGTCAGACACGGTGATCACGTCAAAGGTGAGTGTAGAGCAGTCGGGCACGGTGATCACGACGGAGGTGAGTGTAGACGGAAAATGTTTCCGTTGAATTTCAAATAATGAACAATGTGAGCATAAAGGAGGCGAGGATCCTACGTGCGAACTATAAATGACGTCATTCATCTATAGAAAAAAAACAGGAGGAGGGGCAAGGTTGTCTTAACAGCATCGTGGGCCCTGGTCAAAGTAATGCACTGAGGCTCCCTATACCTTTCTAACTTACTTAAGTTATAGCATTGGGGGGGGGGTGTTAATCAGGCGCAGAACCCTTTTCCCTTGCGGACTCATCCAGAATCTGCAAGAGGTAATCTTTATTAGATCATAGAGAATCGCTTTCATTGTAAATTAAGTTCCAAAGCATCAATAGACATGAGACGAAAACAAAGAATTTGGAATGACAGAGTTTAAAAAAAAATTCAACGAAATTAATTTTAATTGAAAANTATATATATATATGTTATTTCAGCCCATAGACTCTTGGCCCTTGAGCCAGTGGGAAATAAAGTTTGAAAACCACTGCCAATTATTATTAAAAACAAATCAGAGACGCGAAAAACCCTTAAAAATTAATGCAGTTCATTTAAAACAACCATATATAAAAGGAATAGCCATTCGAGATTATTTCTTTTGTTTTTCTGAAGTACACTGTCTCATGGACCACTTCGGTATTTGCGAAATCCAGCTACGCCACTGATCCTATGGAAAAAAAAACCCACACTAGACGCTTTGGTGTCACCTCGTTCTTGAGACACCCTGAGCTTGACACGCCCCGTTCTTGAGACATCATATTTGTGTAGCACCCTGTCTGGTGGCACCCAAACATTTCAAACAGGCGATTAACTAATTGGTAAAGATATGTTATTCTTCATAAGTTATCTTTAAATTTTTACCTCAACCCCCTCGACACTATTTACATCTAAGCCTACAACCAATGGCGTAGCTAAGAAGGTGCGGACCGCACCGGGCGACACCATCCCAAGGCGATGATACCAAATTGAAAAAATTGCATATTTACAGAGCACTCACCGCTCAGTCTAATAGAATTTCATAAAAGGATATCCGGTCACACGTAAATTATTCACACGTGAAATCAATCCAATGTGTGCTTTATTCAAAGTTCAAGGTCGATGCGCCTGAAAACACCCTTTTGGCCATTATTCAACGCCGATTTAAATGTTCGGTAACTTAAAAAAAAAATTACAGGAAGCTATATTTATCTAAATTCTGAGAAACTAAATTTTCCTTTGATGTCAAATACGTTATGGTCGGGCGATTCTAGACCATGTAAATGAATCGAATCGGTAAAAGTTAAAAATATAAAAAAAGGAATTTTTACCCATTTATAGGGTTAACAAGATACTATTTTAAAAAAAATTCTAATATCTTTTAGTAATTAATTTAAATTTATTTAAATTTAAAAAATGTTTTCTGAAACCAATTACATCGAAGCACCAAAATACTAAAAAAAATAATATTTTCGCCGCTTCCTCTTTAGTACCGTCCCTTCACATTAGAGCACGATTGTCATACTGCACAATGTCTTTAACGTGATGTCTGTGAATACACGTTTATCTGATACCTTAAAAATTCTGGGCTTATCTACTTGAGGAAGTTAATCTTACACAACAGTAACTGCAGATTGAAGGCTTTACTCTTGACAAAGTGGAGACACACCAGAATCTTTAAGATTGTTTCTCTACGAGAAGCCCTGTCACTTGGTGGAACATGCTATTGAAAAGGCGCTTTCAAAATCAGTTCAATAGAGGAATTTCGGTAGAGAGAAGATTAAGGTTTAAAAAGAGAATGGCAGGAGAACAATTAATAGATGATGGACTCTCTCTGTGAGAATAATACAGTAGGGAGATGCTGGAGTGCATTGTTCGCTTTCATTCTGATCTCCAGATCAGATCATCAGTGATCAAAGAAGTAGGAGATATGTTTGGGGCTGTTCAACCCAAGAGTCTACGAACAGCAAGTGAAGAAGAGTTTTTGGTGTTCGTTCCAAAATTAAAACCTTTCTATTATGGGTTATCAGAAGAAGAACTTTTAAAAGAAATGCCTTGACTTAGAAGACACTAAAGGCAGCTGCTTTTGAATTTCACAAATTCAAGGACTGGTCAGTATTTGATGTTTTGAAATTTATAGCTGAATGGGACTTTCTAGAGTCTCTTCCAATACTCTCGCTTAGCCTTCAATTGTTTCTTACGATATGGGTTTTCATGGCTTCAGGTGAGCAGAGCTTTTCAAAACTAAGGCTTATCAAGAAGTATTTGCGATCCACCATGGGACAGTAAAGGCTTTCTTATCTACCTCTACCATCAATTGAAAGTGATTCTGTGAAGTACATTGAATCTGGTCAAGTAACTGACAGGTTTGCAGCTTTGAAGACCAGGAAAAGAAAATTGTAAATAAAGTAAATTGAATGTAAAAATATCTATAACTTAACATTGTTACAGTTCTTAAATACATTCATATTTACAACTAGAATCGACACATTATTTATGTCAGCTAAATCTGAGCACAATCACTCTTGGTGCAAACGAGATTAAAAAATTTTGTTTACATTGTAACCTTACGTTTTTATTTCAATAGGGGGACAGGGGGTATCAATGAAACAGTTGTAAAAAAGAAAAAAAAAAGAATTATCCATAAAACACCAAGTAAGTTTCAGGCTTAAAGGATGTTGTGATGTCTTTATTCAAGTTCAAACATGTACATTAAACAAAGACCATTCACTAATGACATCAAGGCGTGTCTGTAATAGGGGTAACGAATTTGTGAGGATGCTAACGAGGCTCTAACGTTTCTGAAGCATTGGTGACGATGGGAGAAATAAAAAAATAAAGAAATAAATCATTGCTCAGTATTAAGGGGCCATTCCCGACCAAACACTATTTGACAGGGGGAGAACTCTTCACTCTTAAATCAGTAAGAGAAATCATATTGAATGACGAGAGATAGTAGCATCAAACATATTTTATAATGAGAGATAGTTACAGCGATAATATTATATAACGAGAGATAGTTACATCAACCATATTTTATAATGAGAGATAGTTACAGCGATAATATTATATAACGAGAGATTAGTTACATCAACCATATTTTATAATGAGAGATAGTTACAGCGATAATATTATATAACGAGAGATTATTTACATCAAACATATTTTATAATGAGAGATAGTTAAAGCGATAATATTATATAACGAGAGATTAGTTACATCAACCATATTTTATAATGAGAGATAGTTAAAGCGATAATATTATATAACGAGAGATTAGTTACATCAACTATATTTTATAATGAGAGATAGTTAAAGCGATAATATTATATAACGAGAGATTAGTTACATCAACCATATTTTATAATGAGAGATAGTTACAGCGATAATATTATATAACGAGAGATTAGTTACATCAACCATATTTTATAATGAGAGATAGTTACAGCAATAATATTATATAATGAGAGATAGTTACATCAACCATATTTTATAATGAGAGATAGTTACAGCGATAATATTATATAATGAGAGATAGTTACATCAACCATATTTTATAATGAGAGATAGTTACAGCGATAATATTATATAACGAGAGATTAGTTACATCAACCATATTTTATAATGAGAGATTGTTACAGCAATAATATTATATAATGAGAGATAGTGACATCAACCCTATTATATAATAAGTGATGTTCACATCATCCCTATTATATAATAGTGATGTTTACATCATCCCTATTATATAACAAGTGATGTTCACATCATCCCTATAATATAATAAGTGATATTCACATCATCCCTATTATATAATAAGTGATGTTCACATCATCCCTATTATATAACAAGTGATGTTCACATCATCCCTATTATATAATTAGTGATGTTCACATCATCCCTATTATGTAATAGTGATGTTCACATCATCCCTATTATATAATAAGTGATGTTCACATCATCCATATTATATAATAAGTGATGTTCACATCATCCCTATTATGTAATAGTGATGTTCACATCATCCCTATTATATAATAAGTGATGTTCACATCATCCCTATTATATAACAAGTGATTGTTACTTCCTCGAAAATTCTTTAAGATAACTCGCCTGACGTTCAGCGATCCCTTCACCCTTGAAGTGACCCTGGCACTTGACCTCACCGACCCGCAAGTTCAAGAAGCCGCCAACCGTGTGATCTCAGGGGAGACTATTTACAATGACCGCTGGGCGAACATAACTGACCTCGTGTCACCGACCGTCTACTTGTCACTCAAGCCCAACAAAGTCTGCTGTAAGAAAGTCTTGCTTATGTGTGTGTTGTACAAAAAAAAAAAAAAAAGTGGGGGAGAATACATTTTTAAATTTCAAATTTAATTATTTTGGTAGCCAACCTGACCTGTGCATATTTTGTAGGTCAGATTTGTCTTTTTACCTCTTTTTCCTCGCCAGTCGCACTTGGCATCCAAACCCATTCTGCCAGGAAGCCATCTTTGTTTCTCCGCTCTCTCGTTATTTAAGCCCTTACCTCGCCCACCAACCGTATTCTCTATTATCGAGACCTTGACCCTCTCTTTTACCGCTGAATATAACCGTTCCACTTTGTTTGGTATCTCAATCTCTTCTACCTTCTCTCATTTAAAGAAACGCATTTCTCTGTCTCAGTTTGATTGTGTTCATTTCCCATCATAACACCATATGATAATTTCCCATCATAACACCATATGATAATTTCCCATCATTACACCGTATGATAATTTCCTATCATAACACCAAATGATAATTTCCCATCATAACACTATATGATAATTTCCCATCATTACACCGTATGATAATTTCCCATCATAACACCATATGATAATTTCCCATCATTACACCATATGATAATTTCCCATGATAACATCTAATGGTCCCTGTTGGATTTCATTCGTATTCTCTCCCATTCCTGTCTGCTGGCGGAGCTGGGAATGAGGAGGGTGGTGCCTGCGCTTTTTTTTTTTTTTTAAAGGGGAAAGCGGGAAAAAGCTGGAAATAGCCTCACATGTAAAGGCGGGGTACAATTTTATGTTTTATTTACAGCGTTGGAAGGGGCGCCCATCTATGTTACAGCGCTTGAAAGGGCGCCCATCTCTGTTACAGCGCTTGAAGGGGCGCCCAGCTCTGTTACAGCGCTTGAAAGGGCGCCCATCTCTGTTACAGCGCTTGAAAGGGCGCCCATCTCTGTTACAGCGCTTGAAGGGGCGTCAATCTCTGTTACAGCGCTTGAAGGGGCGCCCATCTCTGTTACATCGCTTGAAGGGGCGCCCATCTCTGTTACAGCGCTTGAAGGGGCGCCCATCTCTGTTACAGCGCTTGAAGGGGCGCCCATCTCTGTTACAGCGCTTGAAAGGGCGCCCATCTCTGTTACAGCGCTTGAAGGGGCGCCCATCTCTGTTACAGCGCTTGAAAGGGCGCCCATCTCTGTTACAACGCTTGAAGGGGCGTCAATCTCTGTTACAACGCTTGAAGGATCGCCCATCTCTGTTACAACGCTTGCAGGGGCGCCCATCTCTGTTACAGCGCTTGAAAGGGCGCCCATCTCTGTTACAGCGCTTGAAGGGGCGCCCATCTCTGTTACAGCGCTTGAAAGGGCGCCCATCTCTGTTACAGCGCTTGAAAGGGCGCCCATCTCTGTTACAGCGCTTGAAGGGGCACCCATCTCTGTTGCAGCGCTTGAAAGGGCGCCCATCTCTGTTACAGCGCTTGAAGGGGCGCCCATCTCTGTTACAGCGCTTGAAGGGGCGCCCATCTCTGTTACAGCGCTTGAAGGGGTGCCCATCTCTGTTACAGCGCTTGAAAGGGCGCCCATCTCTGTTACAGCGCTTGAAGGGGCGCCCATCTCTGTTACAGCGCTTGAAAGGGCGCCCATCTCTGTTACAACGCTTGAAGGGGCGCCCATCTCTGTTACAACGCTTGCAGGGGCGCCCATCTCTGTTACAGCGCTTGAAAGGGCGCCAATCTCTGTTTCTGCGCCTGAAATAGCGCCAATATGCCCATGCTTCTGTATTGCATACATGTTAACTTTTTTGTAGAGTACGAGCTGTATAATCGTCAAGTATAAATATCTGACTTCTACAACTATCCTGATCTCAGAAGTGTACATTCCGTTTGACCAAATTTTGAAAGGACCAAAAAAAAAATGTAATTCTCCTTAATCATCATTCTCACACACGTACCAGCCAAGCAGCTCACCTGGACGACCTCAAGCACGTGCAACTGCTCCTACGACCCGAAGATACTCACGTGTGGATGCTGTGTGGCGGGAGCGTGTCAGTGTGGAGAGGCACGCCCACACGCCTGCGCGCCTTGCAACGAAATGTGGAGATGCATCACATACAAAAACTGTAAGCGAATTTTAAAAAATCTACTTCCAGCTTAATTTAACTTTTTTTTTACGCCAAACGTTAATAATTTTTTTTGAGTTATTAATAACAGCCGCTGGCAAACTAGAAATACATTTTAAGATGCATTTTTCTATGATTCCGGAACTAAAGCTCTGTCTAAGGTTACGTCTAAGGCTCACAAGGCAAAGTTTAAATTGTCAATTTTTTAAAAGAAATTGTTTTAAAATTTTTCATCAAAAGAGTTTTGCGAATGATTATCATCCAGATTTTGATGTTTAAATATAACACTTTAACATTGGTTATTTTTCATCGTCCGACTGGTCAGTTTAGAATCCTCAAGAGTTAGACTGCTATTCAACATTATCTTGCAACGAGACATCTCAATTTGAATTATCATTTAATCCGAAGAAATATAATTTTGGACGTCTATTGAACACATCAGATTTGTTCCCAGTAATATTTTCATCTTTAAATTAAAACTAAAAAGACACCCATACAAATTTATTTGCCTCAGTCCATCACGCACTTGATTGTTGAATATTGGTGTTGATTTTCAAAAGTGGAAAGTTTCATGTTCCACGGCAATGATGTTGACTATATCTCTTTACACTTAACAGACTTCGAACAGGTGTCCTACCTTTCATCACAGAGCATTTTGTGTGACGCCTACAACATGAGAAGGTATGACTCCAACCTACCCCCACTCTTTACGTTTCTTTCTGATTCGAGGGTCTTAAACTTACAGAGGCTCTCAAGTTTAAAAGAAATATAGTACCATAAAATAATTTGAAATGGTTGCAAATAAAAAGACATGGACACGCGCGCATGATTGATTAAACAAATATTTAAACTTATATCTAAATACGGTATATAAATATATATATATATATATATATATATACCAGACACCACGCACTACCAGACACCACGCACTACCAGACACCACGCACTACCACACACCACGCACTACCAGACACCACTCGCATGATTGATTAAACAAATATTTAAACTTATATCTAAATACGGTATATAAATATATATATATATATATATATACCAGACACCACGCACTACCAGACACCACGCACTACCAGACACCACGCACTACCACACACCACGCACTCCCAGACACCACGCACTACCAGACACCATGCACTACCAGACAGCACGCACTACCAGACAGCACGCACTACCAGACACCACGCACTACCAGAGAGCACGCACTACCAGTCAGTACGCACTACCAGACACCACGCACTACCAGACACCACGCACTACCAGACACCACGCACTACCAGACACCATGCACGACAAATCATCACAACAGCTTGTAAATTATCCTGTCAAAGGCCTCACAAGAGCTATTGGAGGATATACTTCATTAAGTTGAAATGAAGATATAATTTATTTGCTAGAAGTGAAAATATAATTAATTCGGGTAGGTATTTAAGTGAAGATAAGAAAATGAAATACATTTGAAACAAAATAATCTTAAGACCCCAGACCACGATGAGTTGGTTGAGTCAGATGTGCTCGATTCACGAATTCCCGCTTAAGATTGAACTGCCCCTCATTAAGTCAATTTCAACATTGAATTGGTTTAACCAGTGCAATACCCCCCCCCTCCCCAAACCCAATTCTCCTGGCGCCTTTCTGCTATGGCCAGGCAGACAACTGTATAATATTATGAAACTCCTGTCACCGTCACCAGATATATATCTATGAAGTGATTGAAAACTCATGTCATTGTGGATAAGGATGTCCTGCTGTAATTGCTTATTTTCATCCGCAATGGATACTTTCTTAATCCCTGTATCATCCTTAGTCGTAAAGCTTACAAATACCTGTTTAAACACAAGCACTGCGAATCCCATATTTTAAAACTCTATTATCATCCCACGCATCTTGTGCCTAGTGACTAGCAATATCCCGTTTTAGAACTCTAATATCACCCACCCCGCGCATCTTGTTCTTAGTGACTGGCAATATCCCAGGACAATAATTTATCTCAAGGATGTTGTGGAAACATGTTTTTAAATTTCCTACCCAGGGGCGGAGCTAGTGGCGTTTCCTGTCACAAGATCACCCCACCCGTCTTCGGCGTAAGCCCTGCCCTATATTTGGGTAAGTTGGCGCATTTAAGGCATAGCTTCCCTGTTACAACTTGCAAACAAATATATCAATTAAGTTAAAGGAAAATATTTTTCGATTAAAAAATGCTTCCCAACTTGCAAATGATGTCCAAATTTTTGTGTCACACTCCCCAGAGATCAGCACCCGTGTGGCCGTCGTGACGGGAACCGCCCCAGAAACAGGGAACCTTTACGGCATCTCTAACAACGGACTGACGTACGTGGTCAGCACGGACTCTGGCGTCACGTGGAAGTCCCTGCAGGACGATGACTACTCCACGGCCACGTCAAATTCTAGTTTTATTTGGTCTACATTTTCATAAATTATTTTGGGATTGCTACGGAAATATTCGATAATATTTTTTTTCCTGGAAGCCTTTTAAAAGCCGTTCAATTGCTCACTTGAAAGAATATTAACAGTTTCTGAATATCTTTGAAATGATATAGTCCATGCAGTTTTAAAAAATAGATACAAAAATTCTTCGAACAAATATATATATTTTTTAAAATCAATGAAGCCTAAAATCATGTTCTTTTAAAGCCATCAATGATATAGTTTGCTTCCTAAATTTTAAAAGAGAACAGAAGAACAACTTACCAAGAACGAAATCCAAAGGTTAATTTATTAATATTTAAATGTGCGATTAAAAAGTTATTATTTGAAATAAAATACTTTTTATTAGTTACCTTAAATAAATACAAATGTGTTTAAGAACTTTCTTTCATTCGGTTTTGTACCAATATGTTTAGTCAGACATTCTTGAGATTACTAACAAATAATATATTTATAAACATCTGACCTATGATAAAATTTTTGTTCGGTCTATTTATAGGCCTACTTTATCGGACTCGTTACCAGTCACAGTACTTACGACTCTATGTGACATCTTCAATATTTGTATTATTCCATTGGTTTGCTTAAGAGTGAAAACAAACATGAACACACAGTTCTCTGTTACCATGGAATCAAATATACACAATAATACACGGTAACTTGCTTAAACTCTTTTAAATAATATTGATAAACATAAAACACAGTACTCTACTCATGAAATACTGTGTTTTGATTTTTTTTTTTTTAAAGAAGTATTTCTCATTCGCTAATTTTGCATTTATTCACACGGGTCGCGTAACACAATTGATTTAACATAAAATTGTAGTACAGCAAGTGGGTGACTTTGATTTCAACTTTGATTATAATGTACAAGGTCCCATTCTGTGTCAGATGATGTCAAGACTTGCCAGAGATAGCTGTTCTTATCAAATCAGTGAACCCCAGCAACTCCAATAGGTTGTGAGTGTCGTTTTGAAAATAGCAACAGGCTACACGGCGCGCAGGGGAGCAAGGGGACGTTTTGAACCCTGCAGGTCAACCCAACTCTCATTTTCCTTATAAGCAACTAGTTATAGGGAATGTTAGAGACCAACGGGCATCTGCTGAAAACCGAATGAACCGCCAAGGAATAGGAGGGACTTATAACATGTTTGGTTATGAAAAAAACAACAACAGTAAAATGGTACTAATTAAATATCTTTTAAACGGATTTCGAAGTTCAAAGTAGCCCATAGGAACTGAACATCAAAACAGTTTATGGAGATTGAATATCAAAGTAGTCCATAGAGACTGAATGTCAAAGTAGTCCACAGAGATTGAATTTCAAAATAGTTGATAGAGATTGAATCTCAAAGTATTTCATAGAGATTTAATGTAAAACATGTTTATAGAGATTGCATGTCAATGTATAGTACATTAAAATTTACAAAAAATGGAAGTAACTAAGGGCACGTCGATTTTCCAGTAAATTCCAAATAATCTCTTATATATTATATATATATATATATATATATATATATATATATATATATATATATATATATATATATATATGTTGCTTGGGGTGTGGCTGCTTCCTTTTTACAACCATCACCGTGACTCAACATGTTTTATATGAACGGTACTGAGTGGAAAAAAAAATAATCTGTCTAGCAGCGAGCGTCCTACGTGATGGTTGAACTCAAGCAAGAAAGTTGATTTTTAGGCGGGGACACTTATGTGAATCATGAAAGAGCCACGGGTATAGTGTATGAATTTCTCTAGGGTTCTCAGTAGGACTATTCTTTCCAGGCCGGCAGGTAGGGTGTAGGACTGTCTGTAGGACTATTCTTTCCAGGCCGGCAGGTAGGGTGTAGGACTGTCTGAAGGACTATTCTTTCCAGGCCGGCAGGTAGGGTGTAGGACTGTCTTGTAAGACTATTATTTCAAGGCAGGGAGGGTGTAAGACTATCTGTTGGACTTTTGTTTAAAAGCCAGCAGATAGGGAGTAGGACTGTCTGTAGGACTATTCTTTCCAGGCTGGCAGGTAGGGTGTAGGACTTTATTGTTTAAAGGCCGGCAGATAGGGTGTAGGAGTGTCAGTAGGCCTATTGTGTAAAGGTCGGCACATAATATTAAAATGAGAATTTAACTTCTTTTCGAAACACTTGGACCCACCCGGTATTTTCTCAAAATACCCAGATTCAGTTTACAGAACTGCCCATGACAAAGCCATAGTTATACTTAACAAGTTCGTGTACATTCATAACACAGTAAATGTGATGATGGGGATGCAACTGACGAGGCGCAAACATCGTTATTCGAAATTGTAAAAAAAGGAATCTAAAAACATTTCAAAGTTTCTAGAATCAAGTTTGCAAAATAATGACCATGCAATGTTTAAGACCATACTTTCCCACTGCAATGAAAATCATCATAAAATACAATTACAAATAACAATTGAGGACATTATTGTAAGTTATTGAACGCTTGCAATAAAGGATTTTAACATCTTCATTTTTTGCCCACTTCTGGCGACTGACACATATACGCAAACACAGAGGTGCAGTGAGCCGTGTTCCACCGAAAAGATTTCAATTCATTTCCCTCGTCCTTCACGCACCTCTCGGTAAATTTCATCGCCGGATGGCCTTCCTTCCACTGGGTCGGGGTAAAATTCTCGACTGACGTGCCTGTAGAATTCCACAGCCATACACCGGAAGTGACGATATCTGAAGCGCCCAGCCACACCGAGCGAGGGGTTCTGAATAACGCTACGAGATGCGGCATCAGGTAAGTGTTGAGCGCGGCGGATTTAATCTCCGCCAGATGAACGTCGGGTCCCAAGCCAAAACAAAAATCCCTGGGTTCGAACCAGCTCAGTTTTTTTGTGTAGACGCAGTAGCAGATGTTTTTGTATTTCACACGCAGCTCGGGTGAGTCCGAGCGAGCGCTAAACATGAACTTCGACTCATTGAAGTCCCTCCTTCCTGAAAGTGTATTCGACATGTTTGCCTGAAAGTCGAAGAGTTTGTTTTCCATGCTGTTTTCTATTTGCTGGCCGATTAAAAGGATCCCAGCGAGAACTGCTGCCAAGAAGACACAAGGCACTACTAGAATTACCAAAGCAATGAGGATATAACGTTTTCTGCCAGTCGGTTTACGATGATAGTTTGTTGTAGACGTTTGCCAAGCTTCGAACGGATTTCTCCCGTATGATGTCAGTTCTGTGTCGCGGTGGCCGGACTGACCGCCCATGAAAGGTAGGCGATCGTAGTGGTCCGATTCAGGCCTTACGATATCTGGTCGTCCCTGGTTGCAGTCACCCACCAGCTCCAAATAGGTCAAGCTCCCGACCTCTGCCTGGGGAGTTTCAGGGGATGCGCCACGCGATTGAGGGGATCTCAAATCGACCCCGTCAAACTGGTGATAATAATGTTGAGATACGTTAGCTTCTTGATCGCGACCATTTTGTCTTGTGTTCGGGGCCGAGTTGGTTTGATGAGTCGGACTTGAACTCTCGGCGATTGCGCTGTTGGTTGCTCTCGCCAGGTCATGCATTTCTATATCCTCAGATTCATTCATTGTAAGTCTAATGAGATTTTCATCGGCATATACTACGTCTAAATGTGGGAGGGAAATAAAATAAACGTGATTTATGGTTAGAAAATAGGCTTTTATTTCAATAACGAAAAGAAACTAGCATTGAAAATTACATGGATTTTCATTCTTAGTTATTTTCAGTAAGACGCATTGTAAATAAAACAAATTGTAATTCTGACTCTGATGTGAGGCCAATGTCCACCGAGTATGTACTAAGCATGACTTCCAGGTGAGGCTAAAGAAACACTGAGTATCTACTAAGCTTGACTTTCAGGTTAGGCTAATGTCCGCTGAGTGTGTACTAAGCATGACTTCCAGGCAAGGCCAATGTACAAAGCATAGAAAATAAACTTTATTAGACGCTTCATAAGAAACACATTGATGTTCGATTTGAATAACTTCTGGTCTACTTCTACTAACCCAAGTTGTTTTTGTTATCTGTTGTCTTTATTGTTTTTGCAGTTGGCTCATGTCTGCCGAAAGGTCCACTGTATTCTATAGTTGTTGTTTTTCCCAGGAGTTCCCATAGCCTGTGTTTTGTAATTTTTTTTGACAGAGCAATCAATCGAACATACTAGTTTATTGGACAGAGCAATCAATCGAACATACTAGTTTATTGGAGAGATCAATCAATCGAACATACTAATTTATTGGAGAGATCAATCAATCGAACATACTAGTTTATTGGAGAGATCAATCAATCGAACATACTAGTTTACTGGACAGAGCAATCAATCGAACATACTAGTTTATTGGACAGATGAATCAATCGAACACACTAGTTTATTGGACCGAATATTTGTATATTAACTAGTGTTTTATTCGAATTAGAGATCTTAAGAACTTACGAGTTTCAAGAGAAATATAGATTTATTTATCTTCATCAAACATTTTTATGAACATTAGTTTGTAATACACGGTAACTTACACTCTTTTAAATATTTATTAACATAATACACAGAACTCCACTAATGAAATAAACTTGGTTGAATGCAAACACACAAAAAAATTAGTTAAAAATTAAGGAATAACTCTCCTGGCGGAACAAAGTTTTTCAGTCCCTGTCTTTCAAAGTCGTTTATTTGAATATTTGCACACACTCTTTTTTTCGCTTTTTAAAATAATTCACGAAAGAATTCGTGCCTGAAAAGAATTCAGTGCTGACAGCAAGAATAAGCACACTGGCATATGCCTCAGAAATGAATTAAAAGTTGGGACGGTTTATTGAAAAGTATAACGAAATTTTTCATCAAGACGTATTACTATATTAACAATATGAAACTATTAATGTACTCTCCACTTTTATACAGAATAGACTCAGCAGCATTAGATTTCTTCAGAAGGTCGCATCAACACCCCTGTCTGGGGTAACACCACGATTGTAGTCAATTGCAAAATCATTGAAAAAGCAATACAGCGAATATAAAAGCAATTTTTTTTACAATACTCCATAGAATGTACACAGTAAAGTTGTTCTTTTGATTATTTTCAAATGTGTCTTTGAAACACAAATGAACTAAATTAATTAGCCTACATTGCTGGCAGCACTAACATTAATACGACTTCTTCAACATAATACACACATCGTGTGTGGAGAAATAGAAGCATAACTTATGTGGTTACTTACTAAAGGATCGGGGTAAAGCTTACGTCAGAGCTCGTGCTTTATATCGCAATCAACTTAGTGCTAAGGGCACATCAGAGGGGACGTCAAAGTCTCGTCTGAACCACTGCTAAACTCACGTCAGATCCTGCGCTAAACTCACAACATTCCTGGCGCTCAAGCCATGTCAGGACTGGCGACAATAACCTCACATCAGGATCGGCACATTATGTATTCGGGGTTAACGCTCGTCTCTAATTTCAAATCCTCAAGTGTTCTTAGTTGTCCTTTCACATCACAAGTGGCCAGCCTTTGGATTGATAAAAATTCTTATTTTTCTTAATGACCTTGACACGTGTTGCACTTCAGGACTTCGGAGGCGACTTAAATTTCGTCCATATCTGCGTACCCGGTTTCACAATTCTCCAAACCTTTCCCCACCTTCAACTCGTTTGTGCCCCCAAAACTGTTTCCGATCCCAACGCAGGGGAGACCCCACTGACACCAAAATCATCTCATTGCAGACCCCACTGACACCAAAACGTTTTGCCACCTCCTCTCAGTGGAGACCCAACTGACCCCAAAACTTTTTGCCACCTCATCTCAGTTGAGACCCCACTGATCCCAAAACTTTTTTGCCACCTCATCTCAGTGGAGAACCCACTGACCCCAAAACTTTTTGCCACCTCATCTCAGTGGAGACCCCACTGATCCCAAAACGTTTTGCCCCCTCATCTCAGTGGATAACCCACTGACCCCAAAACTTTTTTGCCACCTCAACTCAAGGGGAGACCCCTTTGACCTCAACACTTTCAGCACCTCATCTCAGTGGAAAACCCACTGACACCAAAACATTTTGCCACCTCAACTCAAGGGGAGACCCCTTTGACCCCAACACTTTCGGCACCTCATCTCAGTGGAGACCCCACTGACACCAACACTTTTTTCGATCTCAACCATGGCGAACACGCACCACTCACCTTAAAACCGTTTTAAACCCAACTCTGATAATTTATTGTTGTTCTCTGCCCGTGGCACATTGCACACATCAATTTTTATCTCATCGCACACATCTACTGTTACCTCCCGCGTGTCCGTCTTTAAGCGTCTGTAGTTATCTACACGCATTCCCATTAGGTGGTGAATGTTACTGACAAACCATTCAAATGACAGCTTCTCACAAGACGGACATTAAGAATTAAAACTCTGCGGTGAGTGTATGTTTTCTGTAGCTCTAGTGTTGACCAGTTCCGTAATATATCCATACTAGACACGGCCAATCCGACGCATACAATAATAATTGTGTTTTCCTCCAACTTTGTGTAACTGTTTGCGTCCGCCTCAATCTGTCGGTTCGGGGGGATATACGGCGTGAGCATTTGCGTCACAAAGGTTCTGGTAATAGTATTTTAACATGGGCGTAACAACTTTTGGGTTATATAGTTTAAAGAGTGATGCCACAGAGATTGAGGTTACAGAGTTCAAACAGTGATGCTACAGAGTTTGGGGTTATAGAGTTTAAGTAATGATGTCACAAAAGTTGAGGTTATAGAGTTAAAGCAATAATGTCGCAGAGGTTGGTTTTATAGAGTTTAAGCACTGGTTTTATGAAAGTTTTGTCAGAAGGGAGACGAATAAAAAAGCAATTTGGCAGTTGCGAATATCACTTTAGGATGGTGATCTTTGTGATATGAGTTCACTGATTGAGGTTACATAATGAATTGTGCCAGCAGCTATCTTAAAATTATTATTTTAAAACTTTTGTTATTAAAGACAGTTAAGAACTCTTATTATTTTTCGTTGTAGTACTTTTTAATAGTGTACATTCGATTCTTCTAACACCTCCCTCCCACTTTAAAAAAAAATGAACTCATTGCAAAATAATCCCTTGTCTATAAACATCACATTTCATTTATTTGTTATATTATTATTGTATTAGTTATATTTAGCTTTTTGTCGGATAAATTATTTTATAAAGCAATTTATCTGTACGTCAATCATTCGTTAGCATTCTTTGTGTCCGTCATTCGTCCATTAACTCACTCAGCCGTCGTGTTATTGAAGCAACCGTCAAGGATGGTCACGCCTGCCTATCATCTGCTCCTTTACCAGCTGTCCGTAAAATACAGTCTTACAGATCCTACTCTGCTATCAAATCATCAAGTTTCCTATAGTTTTCTAATTCGTTTTCCCCAAATGTATTGCCCCGGGAATTAGCATTCTTCAATGAAGATTAACCCCTATCCGTCTACATTCTGTAATGTGTAGGGTTTCTGTAATGTGGTTTGATACCAATTTTCTTCTAGTTATCAATTGCAGAGTTCTTTCCTTTCTGGTGGTCTAGTGATATCACAGTCCTCTGGTCAATAAAGTTGGTAAAAAAAAAGAAGGAAAAAAAAAGAATCAAATAATCGATTTCAAAAATTTCTGTTTTGCTGCCCGCTCTTTGAAATGATTTCCTTGTCCCAACCATTAAACAACAATCACAACTTATTTCCATTCCCTGCACGCAATTTACTATACACCGCTAACAATCACAGAGGATCAAATGATCCCAAAGATGAGATTATAAAAACAAAACAAAGTGAATGAAATGAATCCAATTTTTAAACATCGTATTTGTCTTGTTATCTCTTTTCTTCCAGCTCACACATTACTTGCATTTGACATCCGCGTGACATTCATTGTAACTGACATTCCTTGCAACAGACATTCCTTGCACTTGACATTACTATCACGTGACATTCCAAACATGTGACATTCCTCTCATTTGACATTTCTTGCGCTTGACGTTCCTTGCACTTGACATTCCTTGCCCTTGAAATTCCTAACATGTCACCTTCCTTGCACTTGAAATTCCATGTAAATGACATTCATTGCACGTGATATCATATCACGTGACATTCCTCTCACTTGACGTCCCTTACACTTGACATTCCTGGCACTTGACATTCTTGCACTTGACATTCCTATCACGTGACATTCCTTGCACTTGCTTTACTTGCATTTAACATTAATTTCACGTGACATTTCTCTCACATGATGTCCCTTACACTTGACATTCCTGGCACTTGACATTCCTGGCACTTGACGTTCCTGGCACTTGACATTCCTGGCACTTGACATTCCTGGCACTTGACATTCCTGGCACTTGACATTCCTGGCACTTGACATTTCTGGCACTTGACTTTCCTATCTTTTGCGATCTTCTTTCGTGTTGCCTTTACAAATGATAAGATCTTTCCTATTAAACGAATGTCCGTGCTTCGAAATGTTACATCTCTTTTCTTAAGGCCGTTCCGTTTGTCGAATCTTAATATTGTTATACATTACCGGCACCGTCGTTTAACTCCACTGCCACGCAGCCATGCTTGGATCCACAAATAAGATCAGCCACCAACGTTCAATGAGAGAAGATGTCGTTATTCTTTATTATCACAGTAACTGTGAGTTCACAAAACGTTCTCATTTTTAACAACATTAGCTCTTGCACTATTACGCTAGTTAACAGCTGAATCTCTTCCACTCTCTCCTCCACTTCAAACGATCAAACAACACACTGCTTTGTTTAATTATTACACAACAAACACTCAGCATAAACTAACGCAACACCACGAACCAACCTCACGCTCTGACCTCACGACCTACGTCTCACCTCACAAGACACTCTCACGATTAACAACACCCCCCCCCCAAACCAAACATTCAAGCACCTCAATTAGCTCACAACACTATCATGGGCCATCATTATCAGTTGACATTCCTTGCACTTGACATTCCTCTCCGTTGACATTCCTTGCACTGAATATTCCTCTCAGTTGACATTCTTTGCAACACCACGAACCAACCTCACGCTCTGACCTCACGACCTACGTCTCACCTCACAAGACACTCTCACGATTAACAACACCCCCCCCCAAACCAAACATTCAAGCACCTCAATTAGCTCACAACACTATCATGGGCCATCATTATCAGTTGACATTCCTTGCACTTGACATTCCTCTCAGTTGACATTCCTTGCACTGAATATTCCTCTCAGTTGACATTCTTCGCCCGCGACATTCCTTGCACTTGACATTCCTATCATGTGACATTCCTTGCACTTGAAATTCCTATCATGTGACATTTCTTGCACTTGGCATTCCTTGCACTTGAAATCCATATCACGTGACATTCCTTGCACTTGACATTCCAAGCAAGTGACATTCCTCTGACTTGACATTCCTGTCAAAGGACATTCCTATCACACTGATATCATCACGGGACGACAGTTGCTTAGAAGCAGGTCATTGATGTTCACCTATTACTGAGAAAATGTTTACGGCTTCAACATTTACCTTTCATATTGTTTTCATTCCTTATTTAAATACTAAGGGGTCCAAGAGTCCTGTCACTACAGTACATTAAACCTTTCACATGTTTCGAGAACATATAAAAAAAAAGGATACTTTGTTATGGTCCCCTAGGCACGTGCCTTATCTGCAGTTAGGTTAATCCGGAACTGCAAATAGCAATTCTGTTGTATAATTATTATTTACTGTAAACAATTAATTTTTTAAAATCTATTTCATGAATCTATGCTTAATAACATTAATTTAAAAAATGTAAATCCTGTTAATATGCCCCCCCCGCCCCAACTTCCCCCCCCCCGATTACAATTGTCAGTGTCGCATCACCGGGCAGCTGGTGTTGCTGTCACACTATTTGAACTGTTGACTAGGCTGTTTATCTTCATGAAACTCCCATAGAGGACATTTCTTTCTATTCACCGGGCAGCTGGTGTTGCTGTCACACTATTTGAACTGTTGACTAGGCTGTTTATCTTCATGAAACTCCCATAGAGGACATTTCTTTCTAACCTCCGCAAATCCGTTTGATCTGAGCTAAATTAACGATAGTATAAAACGAACAGGGAGACACATTGTTTGATTATTAAAGTAAGGCCCCCCCCCCCTAGCAGTGAGACTCATTGTTAGTTCATTTATTTAAGGACACAACGAGCAGGGAGACACATTACTAGATTCCATTAATGTTCGTAAACGACGAGCAAGGAGACGCATTTAATTTATGTTGCTTACAGTCATTTTAAGTAATGGGAAATTTTCGCCCATGAAAAAATAAATTCCTTTATTTAACAACAGTTTTAGCTATTTCTTTCTGCAATAAATGAAGAAAACTATTGTAACCTGAAAATTGCCTACTTTTGTAAAAAGGATCTTGTTCAAAAAGGGGGTGGTGGGGGGGTAGAATAAACCTCCAGTACACACTATGTTGAAAACAGTCATCAATCATAAACCAATGAATCTCTAAACAGCTTTATTAGCAATCAATTTTTTTACTCAAACACGTGTTATATCAACGAAACAAACAATGTTTATAATATCACTCAATTTAATATCATTTTATATCAAAATTGTTTGATGCGTCAACAGTTATTTTAAAAAAGCTTAAAAATACACAAAACAATGATTAAAATTAAAAGGTTATATTAAGTTATACGTCAATGTCATTTGAATGTCTCGTTAAAGTTTAACACGTTTCCCGTTCAACTGTCATGCTAACTGCCACGCTAAGTATGCTACGACACTAGCAGATGTTGTAAGTACGGATGTCCTTATGTGAGCGTCAGCAACCATGACTCCAGGTTTTCAGACGCACAAGGATTTTGTTGGTTTATCATCCTTATAACTCACCAACACGTTGACCAATCTTATCAACCCCAAGCATAACATAAATTATACTTAACAAAACAAAAAAAAAGTTAATTAAACGCATTACATGCAATTAATGCACTAACATCTCACACATTTAGTTTTGTCTTTACATGAGATGGATTTATTGATATTTATTGGGTTGCAAAGCCCCTAGCGTCAAAGACTGGATGCTATATACGTTTTGACAAACGCAAATGACGTTTTTAACCAATGTCTTTCGTATTTTTAAACGTACGCCTTGTCTATGGCAGGGAGGATCTGGTCGTAATCTATGGCAGGGAGGATCTGGTCATAACGTGAAAACAAAAACAAGCGGAATAAACAAAACTCAAAATTTTCGATACATGTATGTATGTATGTCTGGAACTAACGCAGAGAGCAAAAGAGACTGCCTTAAGGGAAGCGTTGCATTTTCTGAATATAAACAGGATTCTAGTTTGTTTCTAAGAATAACTTAGAGCGCTTCCTGTTTTGAACTATGACATTATTGAGATCTTAAAAAAAACTGCATGTTTTATTTGCTTATTTAAATGTATCTCTTGTTTTTTGTTGTGTTGTCAGCCGAAGAAGCCGTCTTGCCTACACATCAGCTTAACTGTCCTGTCTTTTTTTTTTTAAAGCCTTTACCTATATCGTTACTCAAGTTATTTAGCTAGTTGAGAAATAGCGTCTTGATTAGCTGAAATCTAAAATATCCAATTCATGAAACATTCCCATGATTTTCGACGGGTATCATCTAGTTTTTTTTTGCATAGCAATGACAGCATCAACACCAAGTGTATTTGCTTTTTTTAAACTTTATACAGAATTCCCGCTGTCAATATCATTTATTTTGAGGTATAGACATTCTAAAAAAACAAACACCAAGACCAAAACAAAACAACACGACCATAATAATTCATGGATGCCAAGATATATCCGAAACAAATGCAGCGAAGCCTTAATAAGAAATGAAACATGACGAAGTCTAACAAAGTCTAACATCTGCATCTCTTTTCCACCTCCGGTGACTGACACACGTACCACAGCTTGAGGGAGCACTTTGCGTTGTTCCACTTGTAATCGGGAGCACTGTAAGCGTGATTCTTCAAACAATTTTCTCCAGCGACTGTACCGGGTCGACCGTCCTTCCACTGCCTGGGCTCGAACTCGTCGACGCGGATGCGCGTGGAATTCCACAGGAACTGCCCCGGGGTGAGGAAATCCGAGCCACCCAGCCACACGGACTGGGAGGCGTTCGACAAAGCTACCAGGAACGAATTCAGATACTCGTTGACCTCCAGTTTTCTGATCTCCACCAGATGGACGCCTTCCCCTAACCCGATGCAAAAATCCCTGGCCTTGAACCAGTTCCTTTTGTTGGTGTAGACGCAGTAGCAGTTGTTTTGGTATTTGACCAGCAGATCTGGCGAGTCCAAGTGGATGTCATTGATAAGTCTCTCTGTGCTGTCTCTGTTCTTGGAGAAAGAGTCTGACATGTTGGTCTGAATGACTGAGAGCCGGTCGTCCATCGTCTTTTCTATCTGTTGACCGATGACTACAATTCCAGCGAGGGCGGACGCAAGGAACACGCAGAACAGACCAACGATGGCCACCGCGGCTGAACAATATTGCCTTCTCGTCCACTGACCGCCTCGTCGTACGGCTGGGATCTGCAGAGTTCTGTAGTTGTATTTGTCGTTAGGCGTAGAGGGCGCGTTGGGCACGCCACCGGCCGGGATGTAATCATAATGGTCGGACTCCGGAACGACGTAGTCCTGTTGCCTGTGGTTGACCCTGTGGAAGTCCTGAGCGGGCTCCATGTAGGTCAACCTTCTGACCGAGGCGTGTGCGTTTCCCGGGTACTGTGTTGATTTTGTGGAGTTCCAGTTGACGTCACCATTGACGTTATGATACGGCGGGGGTCGGATGGGGTCATGGCCTTGACCCGTACCAGCTTGAGCATATGGTGGCGCGTCGGATGTCACGGGAGCTTGACCTTGAGCTTGGAGAATCGGATTGGACCGGTCAAGGATTAAATTTTTGGTTGCCGTCATCAGATCGACATCAGAGTGTAATTCAATGTTGTCTGACGTATTCATTTTCAGTCTTTTCAAGGATTTTTGTTTTGTAGGTAGCCAAACTGACTTTTGTATCCTTTAAATGGTTGGACACATCGACGCTATTTAATTCGTTCAGTTGGTTTGGTTAAGATGGCATTGGTCCTGCAAAAGAAACAAGTTTTTGAAATAACAATTATGCTTAGCGGAAAGGAAGATAAATTAAGACAAAAATTAGACACTCTGGCAAAAGCATGTGGCTGCTCAGCCAAAACCATCACACCGCTTGCATTTCTAGATATTCAAAACTCGTTTGCGGATTCGCTTGAGGACACGGGCAAATGGGGAGATGAGGTCAGAGGTGATCACGCTGATATGTTTAAGCCGCAGTGGAATCTGTGGCGCCAACAACAGAGCTCTGAGGCTTAAATGCGGACGCAACACTGCCTGACTAAATCCTACATAACTGGCTTGACCACACCAGGGGCGTTAACGGCCAGCATTTAACTTGACGTTACGATGGCTCGGGTGGCCGGCGGTCGTCTTGTACACTGTAGACGGGCTTTAACGCACAGGCAAGCAGAGATGGAGCATGTTACCAATGTGTAGAGGACAATTGACCCTCCCTTGTTTTTCAATAGCATCGGTAAGATGTTAACAAATATTATTATTATTATTTTTTTTAAATTAACACAAATTGACCAGGTATTGAAATTTTCTGTACAATATTAACACAATGTGACAAAAAAAATCTACTTCAAGTATACAATGCAGAGATAGTGCAAATGAAAATGCCTAGGTGAATGGGTTAAAGCTGTGTGGAGGTGATATGTTTACAAAAATAAAGCCTGGAACCAAAATTAACAAATAGAAATTTGAAAGTATCGGCGGAATGCCTTTGCCAGCAAAAAAAAAAAAAGAAGAAAACTAAAAAATATCGAGGACGAGGTTCATCAAACCGGTGTTCACTTAAAATCTCGCCCCTTGTCAGTTGGTTCGACAAAGCTGACTAACAACATTGACACTCGGCATTGTATTTTAGAGACACGGTTTGCCGCACCCTTGGACTTATTAAATGGAGCAAAACATTTCTTTCTAAAGAATGTGTTTTCCATAGTTGAAAAAGGAGTCCCGACAAGCATCGCCTCTTCATAACATTTTTGACCCGTGTGTGAAGTCAACACATTTGACTCTTGTACTTTGACCTCTAACAGTAATGGACTCCCGGCAAGTGTGACCTCATTAGATGACCTACAATTGTGATTAGGTTTTGCGCCAAACATTACAATATTATGGTTCCCTGAAATTTGTCAGAGCGGAAGTTTGCTCGACCAGACACATTTTGTTAAAAGGAGATTGATTAATTAATTTATTTTGTTAGAATGTAATTTAAGTGAAGCTGCTTGTGAGAGAATGAAGAATATTTAAAAAAAAAAATATATTATTGTTTGTTCGACCCTCACCCCCATTTATTTTATTTCGAACTAATTTCTTTTCAACAAATTTCCGGTAACCCTCTATTCCTTATAATTGCAACAACCAGATTTAAAATGTTGACAACTAAAGAGCACAATAACACCTTACCCCCCTCCCCCCCCCCCCTTGCTATTTTTTTAAGGTTATGCGTCTAAGACCTAAAGACGGGGGAAATAGATTTTCTATCTATAAAGATTTGATTATAAGTTAATATTATTCGGAAAGTCGTAGAACAGGTCAACTGATTATAAATGCTAAGGTAACCTTTGAAGTGGTCTACGAATTTTCTTTCTGTCCCACCTCTTTCACCCGAGGACAGGGGGGCGGGGGGAATGTAGGTTTTGTTATGTAATTAGATATCTGTTCGCCTGCTTCGATTTTATTTTGATATAAAGAGCTGTTTTTGCTTTAGTTTTTAAAAAATTAAAGTTTTTAGTTTTTGTCACATTTATTATTAAAAAAAAAACCCAGGTAAAGCAAAATAATTGAATAGAGGCGTATGTCCGATGTCTTGTAAGTAGAAGCTGTGCCAGATGACCCAGCACTCTATATTATAGTGAAGTGTTGTAGCGTTAATTTAGATCAGAGAGTTGGCCAAGCCAGACATCTTTCACACGAAATGAAGTAAATACTACCAGAGGCCAACGAATAAGCTAATATGTGAAGCACTGGCGTTCAAATTGTACGAGAAGGAAACAAAAGAACAAGGTATGTGGAAGATTGAAATGAGAAAGACGGGACAGTTAAAAGAAGTACGTTTCGGCTAAAAGCCTTCTCTCAGCAGATTAAACTTTTTTTTTCTTGGTTCAACTCACCCCATTATTTTCTCTTTCTTGTGGTTTCTTCATATTCCCCGTCTGTTGAAGAGGTTATTAGCCGAAATGCCCTTCATTTTTTTGTCTTTTCTTTATGTTTCAAGCTTCCAAATACTTTGCTTTTCTATGTTATTCAATTATGCTACCAAAATCACCTTTTGTAAAAGGGTCATTTGGAATTATTTGCTTGTAGATATCCCCCGCCCCCTTTTTTTTCCCTCTCACCTGGTTTTAAACTCACATCATTTATTTGGTCTCCGTTTTTAATCATTTGTTTCTATTGTTACAGTGGCATGAATGAAAAGCAAGTCAATTGTGTGTGTAGGAGGGGGGGAGGGGGTTTGAGTTCAATCAACCTATGAGATCATAGATTTAAAATGGAGTTTTCACAAGGGGAGATGGAGCTCTTTAGATTTTAGAAAATTATTTTTTCTATCGATAGTGCGAAAGTGAAATGTTCACCCCAAAAAAAAAAAATGGTTAAAAAATTTATAGAAAACGTCTAAATGTTTTCAGACATTTATTTTTTTCATTTAAAAACAAACCAAGTAATTATAGAGTGATTGTAAACATTGTTAAAAAAACACATATGAATTATTTACTTCAATACAATCCTGCAATTAATTATATACATGTAACATTTTTTATGACATATTCCATTAAAAAAGGCTTTAAATGGTCCTCATGAACATTATATTGTGAGGTTATAGTCTTAACAAAAAGCCTAAACCATTAAAAAAGCATCTTACATTAAAAACGGCACATGAAGCAGAGCGATTGCTTCTGGGGAGGCAACTGTCGTTGTTTGGATCACGTTCTATGTAAATATAGGCTACCACTCCCCATTAGCTTATTAATAACAGTAAAATCAAGACAACAGAAATTACAACAAAAAAAAATATGAAAAAAGTTTAAAGATATTTTAGCCCCCCCACACACACCTTGGAAAATATTTTTTTACAATTTATGAAAAAAATTAAATGGGTATATAAATAAAATTAATTCCTTTCCCAAATTTATTTTTTCTAAATTATGTGACAGGGTCCATTAAAACAATTCTCTTTCCCTCAATCACCCCCCCCCACCCACCCCAGCCCGCCTTACCCTTCCTAAAAAGCCCACCGAACCATTACTTTGGGGCGACATTCCCGTCAACAACCAACACTTTAAGTTAACCCGGATGTGAACTTTCAAATGTTTTCTTTCGTGTCGTCAGAAGTGCGGTATCCTGTTTTTGCATTTCCACATGGGGTAAAAGAACGAACCAAAAAAAAAAAAAATGAATACACCACGCTCCAACTGGTTCATTCAATTGAGCCCAACTGTTGGTGTTGAGCTGCATTTTGAGATGCCATACATTCACTTATAAATACACGATGTATGTGCACCGATAAGTGCACCGATAATAGCTACCAATTTATATGCCGGTAAAGACACAGATATCGCCCCCCCCCCCAACTTTTTACGCACGTTGTTTGAATGGGGCCGTTCAGTTTGACCTATTCGGTCGTGCGGATGTAATTGATGTTTCTGCCAGGTCACGCATGATGTCAATGTTAGGTTTCGAACACGGGAATTTTAGTGGCTCTTACTTGATTGAGAATTTAAATGAGAAAACCATTCATTTCATTTGCTTTCAGAAGAAAGTTAAAAAAAGCTGCCCCCCCCCCCCATGAAATTATAAAAAAAAAAAAACCCAAACGAGAAATTATGAAAGGAATCAATCAATATATGTAACCTGTTCACAAACATCATTAAACATTCCAAATCCTCATCCATGCAAGCTAGTGAGATAAAAGGCAAGTACATATTTTTAACCCCCCCCCCCAACCGAAAAATTGTAAATTGATCATAGAAAAAGAACACCGTCATTAAAGAATACAAGTAAAGAGGTTGCATATCAAAGACTGACGACATATCTAGGAATCTATGGATTTATAAGAGTATGTGCAAAGGCGTTATAAGCCTTTCAGAAGTTTTCAAATCTCGACAAGACCTTAAGGTCGTATAGAGCATAAGCCAATGAAAGCAGTAAATTGTATTTGCTCTCCACGGTATCAACAGCAAAACTACAACATGGGATCGGCAGATATCTTGTAAATAAATTAGCTTAAAAATGCAAAGTTTATCCCAAATATTAATTCTCTAGGTATGTATGTAAGGCTGTAAAGCCGCGATCAATGGTGGTGATGCAGCATAAAAATGATCAGAAGTTAGCAGCGATGGGGACTCTTATAAAGTGCGTTACAATGGAGTGCATGATTCGTTAAGTAATTTTTAGTAGATTGGAAGTTTACGCATTGCGTCCACCACTGTTAAGGGGGGTTATTTCCGGTTTATAGATAAAATATGGCGTCCTGCTAATTGAAAGGGCAGCTAAAAAAAAAAAAGAATTTTTATTTTAAAAATGATATCAGTAAAGAGAAAACGTGTTTCAAACAATGAGTAAAGAACATTGACGCATGTTTGAAAAAAAACCTCTTTAAAAAACAAAAAACAAACAAACAAACAAACCAAAAACCAATAATGTTGACATTTCCAGACGAAAAAGAATTTGACCCATTACCAGTAACCCCCCCCCCAAACAATTTGACGCACTCCTTGACTTTGGTCTCAGCAGTGACATTTAGAGTTTTCGTGGGAAGACTTGCAGACAAATGGCTTGACGTCAGTGCACACGTGATCGTTCCACATGAAGTTGGGCACTCTCCATTTGTACAAGTACAGGCAGTGCTCGGGGTAATTCAGGTGGCTGAAGTTGCTTGGCTCTCCGGGCTCCCATTGTGAGGTGGGCGAAAACGTTTCCAGCGCCCTCCCGGTGTAATTCCACACCCACTTGCCCGTCTCAACCAGGTCGGACCCCCCGAGCCAGATGCCGTCGTTGACTGGCGAGTGTTGGAAGATGGGCAGCAGAATATCGTTGGTCCTGGTATCGTAAATCTCCGCCAGGTGCACCCCGTTCCCGAGCTCCAAGCAAAACTCGCGCGCGTCGAACCACGAGAGCTTTCTCCAGTAAAGGCAGTAGCAGCTGTCGCTGAATAGTACTCTCACATCGGAGACGTCTTGATTGGCCGAGCACAGCGCGCCGACTTTCCTGGTCAAGTTGGCGTGTGAGTCTTCCAGCATCGCGGCCATTTTGTCACTAGCCTCAGAAAACGTGCCCTGGATCCTATCTTGAATTCTGAACCCCACGAGGATGACCCCTCCCAAAGTTGACCCCACGATGGCCAGCGCCACCAACGCAAAGATAAAGACGGCGGCGAAACAGTGACGATAGCTTACGCTTAAATTGTTGGCTTTTTGTGACTCTACTTCCATGGGCGCTTTATTTGAGGTGCTTATGAGTTGATTCCTGGAAGAGCCGCGATTACGGGGATCTCCGGAAGTGAGCGCATTATTTCTGGTCCGCACCGTGCTATTGGGAATACCCGGTAATTCTCTGTCTTCTGATGGGCGAATTCTCTTTTCTTTGGAATTTGTAATGGATTCATCAGTGGAAGACTCATTTAAATAATTGTAGTACAATGGTATCTGAACGGGAGTCAGCATACTAGGAGCATTATTTTGAAGAACCACTGGTGGAAGGGGTTGGGAGCAGACCATGGTGTTATTTTTCCCTGGCGGATTGTCTTCGAGCATGGAGGGACGCGTGTTTTTATCATTGTTAGGTCTGTTCGACACCGCCAGAGACGCGATCGCCTGGCTGCTGTTACGAATCCTGTCAGACAAGGCGTAGATGTGCTCCCCGTTGGCATCGGTTTCTGATGGTGAAATCTGCTTTGACGATGACGACGACGACAGCCTGTTGTAGTCGCCAGTGCTCTTCAGGCCTGGACGGTCTTGATGGAAACTAATGGCGTCCATGACTGAGCGTGTTGTGGACTGGAAAAAGAAAGGGGAAAAAAATAATTTGTTAAATTTCCGAGTAGTGGTTATGGTACTTGTGATTCAATCTTATAAATGACATTGAAACGATTTGAATGTTTTCTTAGTTCACCACCACATCCCCCAACCCCAAAGGGAGAGTAGTTTAAAATTTATTACTGTTACAAAGGAATATAATAAACTTAATTATTTTAAGATTCTAAAATTTAAACAAACGGGATGAGTAATTTTGCAGAAATAATTTATCATTTTGCCTGATTTTGTGTATCCCATTTGTGTATGTGCAATCATTTTAAAATAATGATAATAATGATAATAATAAAAAAATATAGTTAAAATTATATTATTGATGATAACAGACATATTACTAATAACAATGACATAATTTGAGAATAATTCTTACCTGTTTAATATTTTGCGAGTTTTTGGTGTCTGAATCACTGAGATCTGTGAGCAAAAAGAAATATTCCTACAGAAATGGTGTAGCGGGACAGTCGTGGTTTGTTTAGACCCATCTGTACAAAGCTCATGATGGTGTTAATAAATTGGCTTGGATATTTGTTGTCTTGTTGTTTCTTTCTTTTTTTTTTTTTTTTTTTTGTGAAAAATTCGCAAAATATTGTATTTAGAACCAAACAAAAAAAGAAATTAATTATTGCAGAAACTCAAGAACGTTATGGCTCAGACGAGACGAGGTGTGGAACTAGGATTTAGGGGACTTATTTAGGTGGGTTTGGGGGGGGGGTGAAATCTACATTAAAAAAAGAAGTCGCTTTAGTTTTTTTTTGTGAAACATCCGCAAAATATTGTATTTAGAACTCAACAAACACTGCAATTAATTATTGCAGAAACTCAAGAACTTTATGTCTCAGACGAGACGAGGTGTGGAACTAGGATTTAGGGGACTTATTTAGGTGGGTTTGGGGGGGGGGTGAAATCTACATTAAAAAAAGAAGTCGCTTTAGTCAGAATCACACCACACAGTTACGCCAATGACTTGAGTTGGGCTTAAATGACTCCGTTGTAAAATAAGGTGGTTATGTGATGGGAAAGTCTTCTATACTCCATGGAGCGCTTGCCTTGCATGGTGTACAGGCGTTTCCGAACACAGCAAACTTAAGAAAACTCATCGGATGTTTTGGGAACTGACACTATCTTTTTTCGAGCTTGAAGTCTGATATTAAATTACGGGGGCTCCCGAAATGCCCAAATGATCCGTGAAGTTTTATCCAAACATTTGCCCTTTGAACCGATTGCGCTCATTGAGTTGTCTAAAATCAGGGGATATACAGTATTTCTTTAATCAAATTCACTTTTTTTTTCCCTTTTCCCAGTCGCCACCAGTATATCCTATGTGAGACGTAGCGTTACAAAGCTTGCACAATTCGTGAATGGTAGGCGCAGGGAAGGAAGGTTTGGTTTGATCTCATGGGGGCAGAGGCGTAGCGTGGTGGGGGCAGGGGGCGGACAGATGTCCCCGGGCGCCAGCTAGTTAGGGGCGCCAAAATGTGCTTTGATATTATTTTATTGATGAAGCTAATGGGTTTGAGAGTTGAAAAAAAGAAAAAGGGGCGCTGAAAATGGATCTTGTCCCCGGGCGCCAAAAACCCTCGATACGCCACTGCATGGGGGCAGAAAACACTTTCAATTTAAGTCCATTTCTACAGCTTCGTACATCATGCCCGAGACCTTCAATTTGTTGTTCTCCACTTGTAAACAACATTAGCCACTAACGTTTTGTCAGTGGCTGTGACTTGGTTTGAATACGTTCATTTTAAGAAATGTATTCCGGGCTACCACCAACTTCAAAAAAAAAGGTTTCCAATCGGTTAAAGATGACAATGCAGTAGGTTAAAAGAGGTTGGCAGACAAATTAGTGGAGGCTGGATGAGGGTTTTATGAATCAAAGAGTATGTTTTCAGTAATTGTAGGTGGGGCAAAAAGAGTGATAACCTCAGCTTGACTCAAATTTTATTTTTCGTAAAAAATAAATACTAACTGTCGAATATACCAAAACTGTGTCCCACGAAAGTAATCTCCCCCGCCCCCCCCTCTCTTCTCGAATCGACTTTAAAGTTCATGTATCCATGACAACACATCAACATCTACAACTTCTGTTGGAATCTTTCTTTCAGTAACTTTGAATGGAAGGCATGCGTAATTTTGACGAAAAGATAATTGATGCTACATAAGGAATAAGGATTAAGAAGATTATATAACACCTGAGAGTGAAGAATGAGAACTTTGCTATTTGGATTGTACCGTGCACACACACAACAAAAATAAATTAAAAAATTCTACGATTTTAAAATAATTATTAAAATAATTTAAATCGTTCTAACATTACCAGAAAAATTAAACACCGATGAAAACTTACTTGTCAGTACAGGTAGAAGCACAAGCTAATGTCGTCAATACAATGAGATTTTAAGAGAATACACCGCCCGTAGTCTTACGCTCAAATCACACTGTTGCGTTGAAAGCAACAGCACACTTCTTTATACATAACAACGCTGCCGTTGTTGAACACGCAACCAATACAAGATGCTGTTGTGGCGACCCCGTCTTATAATTTGCGACCACCAGGATGTGCGTTTCAGCGTTAGGTGGAAAACGTAGTGATCTACAGTGTGAGCCCTTGGTATTTAAACCTGGGCGTGTTGTGCTCTTTTCTAGACCCTGACATCCCGTATGGTATACGTAAAACATGACAATGTTAAATTTGGTAGTAGAGAGTATTAAGAGAAAAAAAACAACCAGTAAAATGACGTCACTTCACGAGTTGAAAGGCCGGTGTTTCTAATTTTGGATTCAGAGTTCAACATGATGTTTAATTTCATGTGAGCGAGTAGAAATATTTTGGCCGTGTCATGGGTCGGTGAGTAACAACAGGAGTAGACGATGACCTATACGTTTTCCCACATTCTGTGTGTGTGTGGAAGGCTTAGGCAACGACCATACGTCTTTTGAAAAAAGACTTTCTTTCTACTCGCTAATCAATGGGGTTTGTCTATATTCTCTTCGACTCTTTTCGCTTCATAGGGATGCCGTACTGTAACCTTCAGCAAAGACTTTCTTTGAGTAATGCGTTTTAAGAAATTAAAAGTTGTTATTTTCTAATTTTTTAAGCTCTTTTAAACTCGTCTTTAAATTCATGGTCGTGTCCATAAAGTCTGCCAAAGTAGTTTTTTTTTTTCCTTCGACCTCTTGAACTGGTGTGCCATCTCCTTTTAAAAAAAAATATTATTTTTTTTTAAAAAAGAAAAGTGGGGTGAAGCTATAATAAGATGTTTGATCATGGAAATAGTTAATCTAGTTATGCTGATGATTTGTAAAAAATGTTTTAATTTTTTTCATTCGCAAGAAGATAGTCTTATGATGACTAAATCATTCCATTACAAATATATTAGTATATCAAAACAAATTTCAGATATTGAAAATGCATTAGTGTTTTAAAATTTCAAATAGAAAATGACAAGTCTGTTCACAATCCTCTCGTTACCACGTGCCATCTGGTCTAATACTTTATTTCAGTGTCTGTCACTAATGATCATAGACTGTTAACACTGTACAGCTTCGAATCGTAAGACTGATACACAAGAAAAATGAGTCTAGGGGCCTAGTCCCACCTGTTCATAAACATATTTTTTTTTTTTAAATTTCAATGTTAGAATGATCTTAGCCCCCTCGAATGGGATGGACCGGCGACGATCATAGGGCTTGTCATTTCATGGCGGCAATCTATTAATAGAACTGATGTCATCATTACTCATCATCCGATCCGGGTACTGGGCGCGGAAAAAATACCAACACTGTTCAGTATTACTATGTTAGCAAAGTGTTCCTGAAACTTGTTTACAACTCTATTTTACGAAATATTTTACACATTTTTTTTACTTCTATTTTCTGAAATGGGACTACATTGCGCGAACGGCATATGTAACAGTAACTCTAGATACAAGGATCGTCCGAACGATATGCTGGAACACACTATAAGCTGCCATGTTTTAAGCAATATTTGTCCGCCGACCTTCTAAAAATAGTACGCTATGACGTTTTCCGGTCTGAGAAATGACAAAACCTATGGTAAAGTACTTAGCTCACTATATCGAAATTACCTCTCTGGAGTCATTTTGAGCTTGTTGAAATAAGACTAGCTAGCAAAAGCGAAGGTTAACGTTTGGTCAACCGAGTCCCATTAGCCCACATGGTAGTTACGTGTCCATATAGCAGGACCGAGAAGTAACGAAATATTATTTATGCTTATTATTTTCTTAATAACTTCTCCTCCTGTCCTCTTTTCTTTTGGTCTACAATAGTTCTGACCTCTTTTCTTTTGGCCCGCACAAGTTCTGTCCTTTTTTTCTTTTTGCTTTTGGCCCGCACAAGTCCTGTCCTAATGTCTTTTGGCCCGCACAAGTCCTGTCCTATTGTCTTTTAGCCCGCACAAGTCCTGTTCTATTGTCTTTTAGCCCGCACAAGTCCTGTTCTATTGTCTTTTAGCCCGCACAAGTTCTGTCCTTTTTTTTCTTTTTTCTTTTTGCCCGCACAAGTCCTGTCCTATTGTCTTTTTTTTTTCTTTGTGCTTTTCGCCCGCACAAGTCCTGTCCTAATGTCTTTTGGCCCGCACAAGTCTTGTCCTATTGTCTTTTAGCCCGCTCATGTCCTTTCCTATTGTCTTTTAGCCCGCACAAGTCCTGTTCTATTGTCTTTTAGCCCGCACAAGTTCTGTCCTTTTTTTTCTTTTTTCTTTTTGCCCGCACAAGTCCTGTCCTATTGTCTTTTGGCCCGCACAAGTCCTGTCCTCTTTTCTTTTGGCCCGCACAAGTCCTGTCCTGTTGTCTTTTGGCTCGCACAAGTCCTGTCCTCTTTTCTTTTGGCCTGCACAAGTTCTGTCCTTTTTTCTTTTGGCCCGCAAAGTCCTGTCCTGTTGTCTTTTGGCCCGCACAAGTCCTGTCCTATTTTCTTTTGGCCTGCACAATTTCTGTCCTGTTATCTTTTGGCCCGCACAAGTTTTTCATAAAGTATTACCACCCGCCTTACATTTTGAGTTGAGCGGGCCTGCCATATAGGATGATTCATAGGTCTGGATAAAATTTGAATATATCACCGCATCACTTTTTACACATCCTTGTGTTACATCATTAGAGCAGATGTCAAGCTGTTCCACGAAGGTTTGACGGAAACAGACACTACCACAGTTCAGTCCACTGGCCGACACTGCGAGTGGACATGAGAGACCCCCCCCCCCTCCCTGGTCTCGTATGTCAAGTGGACTGCAGATCGCAGGACAAGTGGGCCAGATAATAGGGATGAACACGACAATACAAAGCAATAGTTCTTACGGCTGAATAAAACTGTAGAACTTTCCTAGTTAGATATGAATGCTCCCTGACAGCCTCCAACGTCTTAAGGACACGCGCTCGTTTATCATTATTTACGTAATTGAGGAAAGATATGCAGTTATCAACAACAACAACAAAATATTGAGCATGTATGGTATTGCTTGAAGTGAGAGAAAATCAGACTTAAAAAAAAGAGCAGCTTCCCAACGTGTTAAAGCGGCAATAAGAATCAAACCCTTATAAAAGAGTTCCTCTACTCGCTTTTCCATCTTGTGTGTGGAGAGTAATTTAAAAAAACAAAACAAACTATTATAGACTTTCTCTCTACTCGTATTAGCATCTTGCATGTGGACCGTTGTTGATTTTTTTATATTTTTTTTTTTGGTTTACACAAGTGACACTTTAAGTTTAGTCTTTCAAGTGCAGTGTTCATCTGGTGAATGGCTGGAAAAGAATACTGGGTTGAGAGAGGCAGGTTGACACTCCCGCTAAATTTTAAAGGTTAACCGCGTCTGCTTCATTGAGTGAACGGGTGGGTGAGTGAGCTCAGATCTATTATGCCTGGGGAAAGAGTTAAGTCATGTTTTGTAAGCGATGGATGTCTTTAAAAAAATGAATTTTACTTTTAGTCTATATTTAAACATTAAAATTTTAATACTAAAATTTTGATAATAAAAGAAATATTCTGAAGACTGAAACATCCCGTAGCCCCCATATTTCTAACAAAGACGAGTTTAAACGCAATAAAAGATAGAAAGAGAGTAATTTAAAAGTTCTGACAATTTATTACGGAAAAAGTCTGTGCGGAACTTACAAAAAATCAATAAAAATAGAACATATTTAAGTTTTTTGTACATTTAATTCAAATCATTTGTGTTCATAGAATACTAGTCTACACTTCTGCACAATATTTATTTGCGTAACGGATTTTGAGAAATTAAAAAAATATTTTCCACATTTGAATGCGTTTTAACGCTTGTTTTAATTTTTTTAGTTAAAGTATGCTAAAATATATATATATATATTTTAGAGCTTTGAATTTGCTTCGGTAACAGCGAAATTTTGAGTTCGGTGCGGTAAACACTTTAATTCGACGCCTCGGGTAACTATCGCAATTTGAAATAATTTTGGTTTCTAATTGAATGAAAGAAAAGAAATATTACATTTATATGAATTTACGCGATCAACATAGACATGCATTGAACAAAAAAAAAATGCATTTTCTTTATCTACCATAGTGTTTATGTAACGATAAATAAAATCGTGGGTTGGTGAAAAAAAATGTAAATAAATTCAACAATCCATAACGACAAAGTTTTCCGTATCAATCCGTTGTAAAATGTCATATCGACCAATGGGGGCGGGGCTGAACATTGGACAAAACACGCATTCAGGTAACGCTCTTTATTTAAAAAAATCCAATCAGTGCTCCCCAGGGCGCGTAACCGCACATTTTTTCACCCCCCGGCCCCTTGAACAACATTAATATAATTCCATCCATCCATCCCTGTGGCGCTACAGCCCATGTAGGGCTTTGGCCTGCCTCACCACTTCCTTCCACTCAGACCTAACTAATGCCTTTTTTTTCCATGCTTGGACTTTCAGCTGCTGTAGATCTTTGTCTACATCATCTATCCACCTAAGCCTATGTCTGCCTTGGAGCCTTTTTCCTCTGGGGTATTAGTGATGTACCCTCTTTGTTCTTCTGTCATTTGGCATTCTCTCTAGGTGTCCTGCTCAGCGTAGCCTGCCTCTTTTTATTTCTGCCACTATCGTGGGATCCTGATATAGACTGTATAATTCCTGGTTGGTTCGTATTCTCCCTCCATATTCATCCTTTGTTGGCCCATATATTTTCCTGAGAACTTTCCTCTCCCATGTGTTTAATAGATTTGCTCCTGTTTTTATTAGGGATTAATATAAATACCAAACCATTTTTACGACATTTTTTACACAGCAGATTTATTTCACCAACAATTTTAGAAAAAAACAAAAGAAAATATTACAAACAAAACGCACTGGCGATATTTAACAAAACAATTTCATTTAGCGCAGTTATCAGTAATTTTATTTTATTTTCCCCCTTTTAAAAAATGATTTTTGAAAGGTTGGGGCTCAAAATTTGACGAAATGTCTTGTGTTCGAAACGAGTCTACGTGCCAAGTTTCAGCTCGATACGTTGACGGGAAACGGGTCAATAGGCCGCCCTAAGATGTATCCAGTCCTCCAGCATGCCACATAGCCACCCACTAGCAAAAGAAAAGTCAGCATTAAGGATTAAAAATCAAGTGACAAAAACTTGGGCTCAAAATTAATACTATTTTCTCATTGAAAGGACGCTACGAAATGTCCTTTTAAATATGCGTCTCTTACACAGCGTGTATTAGATTTATACACAATTCTAACTTTGTTTGTCTTTGAACGATACACGTTACTGACACTGGATGACAAAGAGTTGGCTACAATGTGGCGTTGAATATGTCATGGATTAATACAAATAAGGCTGTGTGGTCAAGCATTAATAAAAATCAAGAAGATGTGGCCAAGCATTAATACAAATAAAGGTGTTAAGGACTTGAATGTATATTGTTCGTGCGTGTTGTTTAGAGATTATGTGTGTTGTTTTATCTATTATTCTTAGTATCTTGTGACATATTGTGTGAAAGGGGATATGACGCATTATGTATTGTTGTTGAATGGTGTGGTCTTGTGAGTACAGTAATGGATATTGAAGATGTAGCTTAGTTATGTAATAAAGATATTTAACATGAGAATTAGAAACCGACCGAATTTCGGCTTCTGCTTCGGTTTCGGCGTCGAAAGTAGCCATTTTATCACTTTCCGCCAAGTTTCGGTTTCGACCAAAACTGAAAAGTTAACTTTCGGCTTAATTTCGGTTGGCCTAAAGACAAAAGTTAACTTTCGTTTTTTTTTTTTTTGGTTTCGGTCGAAATTGACTTAGACTTTCGGCCATCCGGCCGAAAGTGACTGAGGTTTTCGGTCCTCTAATACTCAGCGAAGCCGATATTTAACAACAAATAAAGCGACATTTAAGAACAAACTAAACTATCTTTAAAAACAAATTAACCGGTCTTTAATAACAAAATAAACGATCTTTAAAAACAAATAAAGTGATCTTTAAAAACAAATAAAGCGATCGTTAAGTACAAATTAAGTGATCTTTGAGAACTAACCAAATGATATTTAACAACAAAAATAGCGACATTTAAGAACAAACTAAACGATCTTTAAAACAATCGAAGCGATCTTTAAAAACAAAGTAAATGATCTTTAAAAACAAACAAAGCGATCTTTAAGAACAAATTAAGCAATCTTTGAGAACAAACCAAACGATATTTAACAACAAACTAAGTGACATTTAAGAACAAACTAAACGATCTTTAAAACAAACTAAGAAATCTTTAAGAACTAAACGATCTTAAAGAACAAACTAAATGATTTTTAAGAACAAAACAAATGATCTTTAATAGTAATCTTAATGATTTATAAGAATAAACGAAGCGATCTTTGACAGTAAACTAAATGTTCTTTAGGAACAAACAAAAGGTCTTTAAGAACAAAATAAATTATCCTGAAGAAAAAACTTTTGATCTTTAAGAACAAACCAATCGACCTTAAGGAACAAAATCAATTAACTTTCAGAAAAAACTAAGCGATCTTTATGAAAAAACTAAGCGATCTTCAACAACAATTTAAGCGATCATTAAGAACAAACTAAACGATTCTTAATAACAAACTAAAAGATCTATACAAACAAACTAAATGATCTTTAAGCACAAACTGAATGATCTTTATGAACATTTAGCGATATTTAAGAACAAATTCAATGATCTTTAAGAACAAACTTAGCGATCTTTATAAACAAACTAAACAATCTTTTAATAACACAAAGTAAGCGATCTTTATGAACAAACTAAATGATCTTTTAATAACACAAACTGAGAGAATCTTTAAGAAAAAAACTTAGCGATCTTAAAAAACAAACTAAACGATTTTTAACAACAAACAAAGCGATCTCTATGAACAAACTAACCGATCTTTAAGAGCAAATAAAGCGATCATTAACAAAAACTGAACGATCTTTAACAACAAATCAGGTGATCTTTATGAACAAACTTATGATCTTTAACAACAAATAAAGCGATCTTAAAGATTAAACTAAGCGATCTTTTAGAAAAAACTAAGCGATCTCTATTAACAGTCTAACCGATCTTTAAGAACAAACTAACCGATCATTAACAACAAACTATACGATCTTTAACAACAAACCAGGCGATCTTTATGAACAAACTAACTGATCTTTAAGAACAAATAAAGTGATCATTAACAAAAAGCTGAACGATCTTTAACAACAACTAAGCGATCTTTAAGAACAAACTAAATGATCTTTAACAATAAACTAAGTGATCTTTAAGAACAAATTAAGCGATCTTTAAGATTGAATTGGCGATCTTTTAGAACAAACTAAGCGATCTTTATGATAAACTCATCGATCTTTAAGAACATACTAACCGATCATTAACAATAAACTAAACGATCTTTACTAAACAATCTTTAAGAACGAATGTCTCGCAGGCTGCGAGTTTGAGACCCCTTTATTAGATGCTAATTTATTAATAGTCACGATTATCTAATTTTTATGAAAAGAATGTAAATATTTAATTTATACTTTCCCCCATCATTTTCGATGTATGCAGAATGTATGCAGGAACGAATTTCAAAATATCTAAATATTTCATTTTCGGTTTTCTGCTTCGGCCTCGGTTTCGGTCGAAAGTATTTTAAACTTTCGGCCTTTTTCGGTTTCAGCCGAAAGTCATTTTAAACTTTCGGCCTATTTTCGGCTGCGGCCGAAATAAAAAAAATTACTTTCGGTCGGTCTCTAATGAGAATAATGGTTTGTGAAGTGTAAATAATTAAACCCCTAGACAACGAAGCCATAGAACCTTAGGGTAGAGCCGGGTTCGTAACATTTGGGAGGTTCTTCGGGATAGGACTCTTTATTTAGAGAGGACTGCATCGTGTGGTTGTACGCCGATGGTCCTGTGACTTCTGTGAGCGTTTACTGCTGTACTGCATCTCAATTGAGTGGTTTTTACGATAGGCTGCTGGTCCTGCATGCTGCTGTATATGTGTGCTGCTGGTTCTGCATGCTGCTGTATCTTTGTGCTGCTGGTCCTGTACCCGTCTGTGTTCGTATTTTGCTGTCCTGCATCCCGATTGAGCAGGGTGTACGCTATCCTGTCGTGCCTGCATGCTGATGTGTTGTTCCCCGGTTTGACGGCAGGTCGCTGCCTGGCCTGTATCCTGCTAAGCCCGTAACCCATTGGCCCTGCATTCTGCATCCTGCAATCACTACATCCTGCTGTGCTTTAGCCCAGTGGCTTATATCCTGCTGGGCCCGTATTCCACTGTGACTGCATCCAAATGTTACTGTTTACTGCTGTGGCTGTACCCCGATTTGACATTGTACTCATGTCCGTTCAGTGACAATTGGCTCAAGAGATCCGTGATTGTCAAGTTAAAGACTTAAGTTACTTATTTTATTTGTCTTTTTTTTTTTATAGTTAGGTAAGATTTTGTTTCTATACATTGTTACGCACTTGCTTTTACAGTGAGAAAATAATCTCTTGTTTTAAGTTATGGCTCGTTCACACAGTGCACAACAAAGGACGATACCATAGTGAAATACATTAATAAAGTTACGACACGCAAAAACAGTTGCCAATTACAATTAATAAGATTTAATTTAGTAATAATACAATTACAAAACAAAAGAAATATAATTACAAATCATCAACTTACAAAGTATGGTAGATCTTGTACCGGTACACAGTACAATTTGCCAATTAATAATGTACAATGACGAATGTGAACCAACACATATGAGTACACAAAGAATAATAACATTTGTCTCGTAAAGTTAAAAATATCTATCTGAATCTCCGTCGATGAATCTCTGAATCCCCTTTTTCTATCTAAGCATCGGTAGAACCAACGCTTCTAGAAATGTCTTTATCTTTCTAGTCAATTATCGAAGTTTCCCCAAAATTCTATTAGAATTTATTACTTATTTTTAGTTGATAGTTGTGGAAAACAGCGGCTAGATGAAAGGACAAATGGGCCACGCCCAATGCAAACGCTGTCTCATGTGGGGTCAACCAGAGTGCATGCACGAGGAAAGTGGTGTAAACACGTTATACATAACAACATATATATAGATATATATACTTATTGTGTTATATAACATATTTAAATTTATTATTTGAGACTGTTGTTTTTACCCTACCCTGGTCGTTAAATTTATTGTATGGGAACCACGAGTGTAGAAAATACATTGATCTTAGAACTAAGGGAGTTTGGAGAGGACCTGGGTTATAAAGACGAGGCTCTTACTTAGGTGGGTGGACAGGGAACTGATAGAAAAAGATAGGCTAGAGCGGGAAGAGCGTGAAAAACATTATAGGCTAGAAAAGAAAAATGAGATAGACAAGCTAGAGAACGAGATAGACAGGATAGGTTGGAACGTGAAGAACGAGATAGACATGCTAGAGAATGAGATAGGCTAGATCGGGAAGATCGAGAAAGACAAATTTGGCTGGACTGGAACAGCTGGCCCAGGAGCTAGAACAGCTGGCCCAGGAGCTAGAACAGCTGGCCCAGGAGCTAGAACAGCTGGCCCAGGAGCTAGAACAGCTGGCCCAGGAGCTAGAACAGCTGGCCCAGGAGCTAGAACAGGCAGAGTTAAAGTTGCAGGAAAAACATAATATGCTGAGAGAGGAATTAAGTAGGAAACAAGTGGCTGAGGTTGAGAAATGCAAAAGAGAGAGAGAGAGAGAGAGACAGAGAGATGAGATTCGTGTGATTAAGGAAACCGGGAGGCAGTGGGTGATAGTTAAATAGAGTAAAATCACTTTTGAAAAAGAGTTTAAGGAACATATTAACGAAGTTGTGGAAGAACTTGGGTATCCTGAGGAATGAAATACTAATGAATCTGAGGACAGGGAGAACGATTTGATTACAGGGGCCATTAACGAGTTAAATTTAAATGACCATAGGGTTGACATTAAGGAGGCCAGGAATGTTTTAAATGTAGCTGAAAGTCAGGAGTCAGAAATTTTGCTAGCCAGGATGTAGAAAAACTGGGTGCTGCGTGTGAGAAAATTGACGCAGTGGTACTGAATGTAGGCGTAGCACAGTGTAGTCTTGAGGATTTTTCATTGGCCATCGAGACTGTATATATGACATTCGATAATGCACAGGAAATTGATTTGTATTGTGATGGTGTGCAGGCCGTAGATTGTATGGTACAACAAGTGGATGCTGAGGAAATACTAGATGGGACTGTTGATGACGTAAAAAGGTGTAGCTTTGGTAAAAGCACACGTTGAGGGTTTCAAATTTGAACAACAGGGTAATGTTGTTAGTGTACAAGAGATATCTGTTGATTTTTTACAGCTAGAGTATGTTGATTTGGTGCAAGAGGGAGGTGTTTATCATATTAAGAATTGGGCAAGTTACGGAGATCACGAAGTAGAGGTCGTGAGCTTGTCAAGGGGGGGGGGGCTAAAGTTCATCAAGGTGGTGGTCATTGGAGATCACCGTACATGGTGTTACGAGGGTAGTAGTCAAGTCAGTGAATTTTGTGTTGTGGGAGACACGGGTTACTCGAGGTTTGGGAACCGTGGGAACACTGAGATTATTATTAATCATGATTATGAACATTACTGTTTTTTCCCTGAGATCGGGGTAGGAGAGAAAATTTGTGCTGATGTTCATGTGTGTGATATATCTAATCATGAGAGCCAGGAGTGCTAAAATTTTAAGAACTATTATAGCTCCGTTTTTCGTTTGTTTGAGAAGGTGTGTGATTTCCATGTGTTGGGAGGTGAGGTTGTTGATGTTATTATAACTGATTTATTTCAAGAGAGCGGTCACTGCTCTGATTGTTTTAATTATTGCAATTTTGACGATTCTTATATTGTTTTATTTAAGAATTTAAATGTGAATTTTTTTGTATTTGTTTGTCGACAATTTAATAAAACAAGTGAGAATTGAGAGGGAAGAGTTATACTGCTGGAGAAATGTGCACGTTTTTTGTCAGGCGACTGACAGGCGCAATATCCAGCCCACTTTAATTATGAATATGGGACTGGACAATTAAGGGATGTCCACATGCCCATAGATGTTGATTTCCCTCCCCCCCCCCTCCTTTAACAGGCAGAGTTTATTTTGTGGTCAATTTCTGTGTGCGGGATAATGATTTTGTATAATTTGAAAGAGTATATAAAATCTAAATTTACAGAAGTTAAGGTTTAGCATTGAAGTTTTCACATTTAGGGTACAGTTTTGAAAAGATACTAGATCAGTTAAACATTTTTGCGTGGCAATGTGTTATAAGTTTGTTTGTAATACATGTCGCTTAATTTAAAATGTAATATTGCAATTGTTTGGTCTACATTTGGCACTTACTCTTGTTTATTATTTGATGTTTATTGAAAAATTTTGAGATAATTTGTGGGTGATATGAATCATTCAAATTAATGTCAAACGAAGTTGGGGAGGAATATTAAGGACTTGAATGTATATTGTTAGTGCGTGTTGTTTAGAGATTATGTGTGTTGTTTTATCTATTATTCTTAGTATCTTGTGACGTATTGTGTGAAAGGGGATGTGACGTATTATGTATTGTTGTTGAATAGTGTGGTCTTGTGAGTACAGAAATGGCAATTGAAGATGTAGCTTAGTCATGCAATAAAGATATTTAACATGAGAGGAATGGTTTGTGAGGTGTAAATAATTAAACCCCTAGACAACGTGGTCAAGCATTAATACAAATCAAGGCTATGCTCGAGAGGGTGTTGGTGGGGGAGAGATGGGTTGAAGAGGATTTTAAAAAAAAATCTTTTTTGTTTACGAAAGTCATTTTACAATCTGGTTTTCTAGTTTTAATTAAAATATAATAATTTATGGCGTAAGAATTACTTGGCTACATTCGTAAAGACGTTGTTGGTTCTAATAAGTGTTGTGATAAGCTCACTTGGGTCGGTTCCTACTCATTGACCGTGAAGTTAGGGTTCTGTTCCGTCGTTAGCAGGGCTCGGTCTGTTCGATTCAAAATCGGTTCGATTCCTATCTTTAGGTTAAAGGTCAAATATTGATTGAATTTGCAGCTTAATTGTTGTTTTTTCTAGAATGCGATGCTGGCATTTAACAATGGTCGGACGTAAGTATTGAGCCACCAATCGGCGCTACAAATCGATCATTTTGTGGAAATGGTGTTTGTAGCAGAGAGACGTTTAAAGTGTATTAAGTTAGGCTGGATGCGTTGAAGTCCATCTTGAAGTAGGTAACAGGTCAAGGCCAGTATGTTTATCTAAATAAAAGTTAATGTTTGGAATAGTACATTTATTGTAAACGAATACATCCATGGACTCAAATAACTGATCAGCCTATCAAACTGAAAGGATTTTTTAAAAAATCATCAATCAACCTATCAAACTGAATATTTAGTTGATCACATAGCAGCTTGTCCAACTGAAAGTTATTTTAACACTGAGCAGCCTATCAAAATGAAATTTTGGTCTATCACCGATAAACCTGTCCAATTGAAATTTTGTTTATCCATGCAGTGTAATTACCCACATTTGCTTGGGAAGATGTACATTTATATTACTAATAAACGCATACCTCGTGTAATTTTTGTTGGTTACACCTTAACCAATGTCTTACATTGCTGTCACCGCAAGCACTGGGATCAAGTCTAGAAGAAAACCAGGCAGCATCTATAATATAATTTATATTTTTTAATGAACAGAGCTTGCATCTCAAATGAACACACAATTTACTTAATTAACATCTTATCCATTATGTGAGTATACATTCTATGGGATAGTGGTCACTGATGGCTCGAGTACTGTTATTGTCAAGACCAAGAGCGGAATCGAATCTAAAGACTTTGGCAGATCCAACGATAACATCGATATTGCCATCAACGACAATTCTGTCGTAGGCGCAGTCCGTGGAAGTGGATGTGGTGGTATCGATGCTGTCGGAAATAAGACTCTGATACCGTGCTTCGTTGAACAGGGGTAGCGTTGCCCTCTCCTGACTGTTGAGGTAAGAACAGTCGGCGTTGTAGTCGCCCAAAGCGACGACTCCGGATGAGTTTGAGAAATACGTTTTAGCCGCTGTCATGGCGGCCGGAAGTGCCTGTGTTGTAAACCAGATGGAGAATATTATTGTTGTATTGTCTTCATATCGTAAGTTTTAAATACGAAATCTAAATACCATCCAATTGTTAAAGAAGGAGATAATTTTAAAGGGCTATTTAAGTGCTATTTAACTTCAATTTTGACGAAATGTTACATTTTATAGGTGAATAACTCCATTATTTAAACTATCATTGCATATTTGTTAACAGTGATGTCGACGTCTTTGTTGTCAAATTATGAAGAGTGATTCATAAATTAACTCACTATGGCGAAACTAGTATTATTCTAAGTCCATCATATCCTTAAAGGTGACGTCGTAGTCCTGATATTTAATCTGAAATTTGACGAAGCTAAATACTTTGTACATGGCTTTGAATAAATTAATCTTATTTTAACTTAAAGCAAACATTAATAAATTAAAATCTTATTCTGCTTTCACGTCTTATGCATTTCATTTATACACGTAGAACGCTATTCAAAATTTAGAATTTTCAAACTCTCCGACTTTTAAGTCTGAAAAAAGTCACACTACGGACACTACATTGATTCATTCGATCCAGCTCCACCCACCTGCAATTCTTCCAAAGCCATCTCCGGCTGTGTGTGTATTCCCAGGAGAACCACGTTCACAGCGCGTCCCTGAACAGACGACGCGTACTGAATCTCTATGGCGTACGGCTCCCGCTCGAAGACGTCGCTAACCGAATCATCGTACTGGAAACTGCCGAGGACGCGCACCGACGACTTCCTGTAGAAGTACACGTACTGCTCCTTGTAGGCAGACGTGCGACCTATGGGACCGCTGCTCACATAATCCCAGGATCTTGAACCCAGCAAGGTCTTCAGGTCATCGAGGGCCGAGTGGTCAACGTCGCGAACCTCCTGGACGAGCACGACGTCGAAGTGTTTCAGCACCTTCACGATGTACCCGCCCCATTCGTTCTGCTTGCTGTCACTGTAGTGCTGAATGTTGAAGGCGCCGACGGTGAGACAGTCAACGCGCAGGGTAAGAGAGATCGCGTAGATTGCCAGACAGCAGAATCGGAAAGCTAGTGACATCTTTTCCAAAGTGAATGTTTATCCTAAATGTTAGTTGCTTTTTTTTGCTAAGCTGCTGGTATTTATATGTGACGTCTTTCCCGCGACAGCACGTCAATTTACGCCTGCAGCTGAGCAATTATTTTATAGGTTTATTTATTATTATTTTGGATTCATTGGTTTCTCTTAAAGTGATTTTTTTTCAAACAAGTGCAATAGTCGATACAATATTTTATTCTGTGAACAACGACACTCTTACCATTGAGAAAAACACGTTGCCTTATATAGAGTTACCCCCAGAAAAAAAAAAACAGGTGTGAGACTAGGTGAGTGATATTGACCTTATTGCGTGCGTGCGCGACCCTTTAACAAAGAGAACATTCATTGCAACGTTTAGCAAGCATCTGTTGAACAGGTTTGTTAAACATTAAACATCTGAACAAGGAGTAAGTTGGTCCGACCAATGACAATATTGGGTGAGGTGGGCGCTTTTACCTTTATCAAACAATGAACATGGGGGGGGGGGAGGGGGGAGGGGAGGATGCCATCGTCAAGTACATCGTGACACACTAAACATGATTGATTGTTTCAAACAGTTTAGCCGTTGAAACATTTTTTACTACCGAATCTAGAATTAGCAGGGGTGTCGCCGGCTTGGTTTTTAGGGAGAATGGAAGTAAGCTTGCTTTCTTGCTGTCCTTATTATTTCGTACAATGTAATATATTACAGTAAACCACACAAAATTGCAACACATCTGTAAATGCTACAGTAATTAACAGTTAATTTTCATTAACATTATAGTGTGTTTAAAAAATCTTTATTTTAAAAAAAATGAAACTCGTATTCGAAAATAAAGAGCCTTATCCGTGTTCTATTTAATAATGCCGGTAAGCTAACGTAATTTAGTGCTAACGAGCGACAAGAGCGTAACTGTAAACTTATTTAAATATGTTATATACAAATTAAGCGCAACACGTAGACTTAAATTATGCCAGAAACAATCGAAATTCCAGACTTTAATTCCACCAAACTTTCTGACTTCAGAAGAAGGATTAAGTAAGAATTGCATTATAATTTAAAATTTTATAACACACTGCTTGTTGAAATACCCATAATTTTGTCATTCGAATATTTTATTGCCAATTATTAAAATTATGTTAAGCAGATAAAATTATGATTAGCAACAAAACATTGAACATTATATCGTCTCAATATTTAGTTCTAAAGCCGTTCTGATCTATATACGTTTGAAGTAACTGAAACACCATACACCCTTATTATTTTTTTTTTTCATGATTTAAGCAGCTGCTTAAGACTATGGAGGCCTGGTTAAAAACCTCTAGTATAGAGGAAATTTTTCTTCATCTAAAAACTTTCAGTCATCAAAAGACCTTGCCTAAAAAATCAAGTTCAAGTGTGGAACAGTTAAGGCTAGTCTGATCATGTCTTTGAGTTATACCTCAAGAAAGCAAGCATCGAATATTCTCTAAAGTGTGGGCCTAAATTTTTGAGATTGACCCCGACTCCGTGATTGACACTACTACGAAGGTTTAAAAAAAATTTCAACATCACATTTCAAATTATTGTATTTTAGGTACGGTGTTTGAATCAAACTTTATTATATATCATGGCATGGTACACACATTTAGATAATAAGGTTTTTTTTTTCGGAATAATGTTTTGTTTTTATAAGTTAGAAGGAACAGGAAGTTAATTAAGGTATGTCATGCGCAAGAGAGTAGAAGGACATACTTGAAAATGGAAGCATATGTTTGAAGATAGGCTCTTTGCCATGCATCTCATAGCATCGTGTTACTTATTCAATAGATCTGTGTGAAAGTCATATGTGAAGTAAATAGACAAAATCAGTTATAATTTCCTCCAATTTCTGAGATGTATTTCATGTAATGTAATTTATACCCCATAAAGTGTTGTGATGCTAAATACATGGACTCAGCCTCGTGCTTTGTGAATGTGGATCTTTAACACTACAACTATATATTTACAAGTAACATCATCACCAATGATCGTTACATATCTGTTGTGATGTCTCTTTTTTTTCTTGAATTTTATTCTGGTCAAAAAATGAATTCAGTAAGCACATGAAAGACTTTAATTATATTTGCTGAAATAGTGTTTGTCTATAATTTACTCTTAATATTTATAGCAAGTACCAGACATTTATAGACTGAAGTTATGGAAATAGGACACATTTTGACCATGGTTTTAGTGTATTCGAGCTCCATCTGATGACACTTAAATGTGGAGTTTTCCATGGCAGTACTGAGACTCAGTAACAGAACAATCTACATGAATTAGAGACGGTAAACCAATTTCTGCTGCTGTATGTTTCCAATTAAGTATTTTTAATTACTTTTCTTTTCTTAAGTTCATTTCCTTGCACTTGATTCATAACTATGATTATGTAAGAAATAACACAATTAAAGTGTTTAATATTTAATTTTCCAGTAAAGATGTTTTTATTTGTTAATTACTTCACTTCAAACTAGTATCTGAGATTTTGAAACGCCCTTCAATTCTTTAATTTTCCGCTTACAAAATCTGTCTTTTCAGCTAACTTTTAAGTTATTAGATTATAATATACAATTTCTTGTTTATGCAATAGTTTGATAACTGCAGAATTTGTAGTATAATTTGTATCTAAAACTTCATATAGATTTGATAGCCATTCAAGCTTAAAACTTAAAAGAGTATATTATATATTTGTTGCAAGGATTATGATTTTACATACACAGAAAGTACTTTTAGACACAATCACTAATGAAGATGGTATAATTTTTATTCTTTGTCGCAAAAAAGTATTATCCATATTAGCACCGCATCATTAATGATTAAATTTTGATTTTGTTAATTGTTCTTGAAATCGACATCAATCATCTTGTATGATATGATTACAATAAATCATTTATGTGATATCCTTAAAACTCAATGCGTTCTGTTTTAGATGGTTTGGCATCATCAATATAGTTTAAGTTAATTTATTTTTTCTTAGCAAGTGAAATGACATGTTACAAATTGTGTTTATTAAAATGAGCCAGTGAGGAGTTTATTGTTCTGAGTTTACAACTTTTTTTTTCTTTTTTTTTTCGTGGGGGTGTGGGGGATGGTGTTAACTTTCACCGTGAATTGGTTCAACATCAAGAGCTGACCCTGCATTTGAACTCCAGTTTGAAACAACCAAAGGGAACGAGGAAGTCATCAACCACCAGCTTCATTCACTTTTGATATAAAACTGAGTGCTCTGCAAGCTAAAACACAAATGATGATTCGACTCCCTGGTGGATCGTAGAGTCACCGTTGATGCCAATAATTCTACAGACAGGAGTAAAGAGAAATGCCAGAATACTGCTACTTGATTTTATTGTCACAGTGTTATAAACATATTTGATATAGTGGGTTTTTTTTGGTTTGTTTAGAGAATGAAAATATGTAAATCAACAGGCAAGGTGTTCTAAACATTTTCTAACTGATTTAAGAAATTAGTTTTAACTATGCTGAACAATTATAACGAGGTTTTCTATTACTTGATTAATGCATTGAAAATATAATAACTATTTAACTTTTCTGTGCTAATGAAATGGAATTTACAATTACAAACAAGGGCTGGAGTTCAATACATATGTAGCTATATTTTCCACTTCTTGGTACTCTTTATTTCTTTGAAATTCATGTACATACGCCTATCGAGTTCTTCATAGTGTGGTTTAGGTAAACGTTAATTATAATAATGTATTAATGATAATCGTTGTAATGTTATTATTTAAAAAAAAATGTTTTGTACAATTTATTGTCTGAAATCAACCAATAAACTAATTAATTAATTTTTTTATTAAAACAAATTGTAAAGAGTACTTATTATTGGCTTCTAAATCAATTTCATATGGTTTTTCTCTTATCTTTCATTTTTATAGGTGATTAAGAATGTTTTATATGTGATTAAAATGAATAATTAAACGATTTACTATTTTTATTTTGCTAATGTTATTTATTTGTGTAAATAATAACTTTATTTTGTACTTGTTTTATCAATGAATATTTGAAATTTGATATTATATGCCATGTGGATTATAAATGTGTGCTTTTATAAGGTCAAGACATCAGTTCCAAAGTAGTGGCTTTTTATTTCTAATGATATTGGTAAGTACCATCTTAATGCATTTGAACAAATCCCTTTAAAATACTGAAATGAATATCAATTCTACTTTATCATTGTTATAATTGCTCTAAATAAGACTAGTATATTTTATAAACAAGTCAGACATGTATTATAATGTTAAAGGTAAATCTTAACGATAGTCCAAAATTCATATGCTATATTTATTAATGTGTTATTTAGTCACGTTAATTTGATGTCGAAATCGCCTCAGGTATTATAGGTACCGTGAA
>CAXITT010000091.1:469843-491484 GCA_964033795.1 Lymnaea stagnalis | reverse complement strand
GGGGGGGGGGGGGAGTCAAACGCACCTTTCAATTTGCACACTTTCTTTTTGTTAAACCATAATTTATAAATGAAGAGTTAAAGTTATTTTAATCTCTACTTGCCCCCCCCCCCCAAATTTAAAAAAAAAGATCAATAGTGAAAGCCTGATGAACGAATGTTATCGCCCAAAAGAGTTTCTAGTTCAGCCTGAACTCCACCGGGTAATGGTCACTGATAGCCCGAGTGATGGTGTTGTTGAGCCCAAGGGCAGTATCGAATCTGTAAACTTTGGCAGAATCGGCCATGATATCCGCGTTGCCTTCTATGACGATCCTGTCATAGGCGCAGTCGGTGGTGGTCGATGTGGTGGTGTCGACGGTGTCGGCAATCAAGCTCCGATATTTGGGGTCGACAAACAAGGGAAGGGTTGCCTTCTCCTGGTTGTTAAGGTAAGAACAGTCGGCATTGAAGTCGCCCATGGCAATGACACCGGCGGCGTTGGGGAAGAGAGCTTTGGCAGCTGTCATGGCGGTTGGCAAGGCCTGGGAGGAGAAAACACAATTGAACAAAGTAATTACAATGTGTGATATATATATATATATATATATATATATATATATTTAATACTAATACTGTTTTAATCGGGACACATATTTACCTGACTGTCCAAGAGCTCCTGCAGCATAGGTCAAAATGGTGAGCTCAGTTCCCCCCCACCCCACCCTTCCCCTCAGTTTAAAAATTATTTAGGACTTGTGAATGTGTTAGAGACCATTATGAAAATTTTAGCCCTCTAGTGTTCAATAACATGACGTATTGTCTATATGTCAGGGGCTCTAAATCGTTTTGCATCGCCTCGCCCACTCATGATTTCAAAACTTATTCTGCAGCACTCTTGTTAAGAATACTCATAAAAATGCACAGTAACCTGATTTACAGGTATAACCGCACCCTCTGTCACAGCCCAAGCAGCCAAAGATCCAAGTCTCAACGGCCTTGATTGACGGACGCTTCCTGTCATCGCTTACCCCGAAAGAGAACCACATCACGATCTTACTGTACGAGAGCTTTATTGATCGCAATCACTTACTCCGATTTATTGTTATTCAATCTTTCATATACGTGTTTATTGGCTTCTGAATATGAACAAATCGGGGAATGAATGTGTGAAATATAACAGGCTTACCTTCTAAAAATTACAAAAACCTATTTAATCGGAAGCCAGAAGAGAGTCAAATCATGATCCGAATGAGCTGCCGCAATTTTCTATTTGGTGTTAATCACTCGATAATCAAAATTAATATGGACTTACAAATATAAATACATTTTAAAAATAATACAACACATAAACACTGACACCGTACACAATTATAAAAATTGTGATCTTTTTTTTGTGTGTCGCTTATTTTCGGTGAATTTATTTTCCTGTGATATTTTTCCTACGTTCGGCGGAATACCCAGCCAGACCACTGCTTTGATCTCACACATTTAAAATTCTGAATGTACTCACTTGTAACTCTTCCAATGCCATGTCGGGCTTTGTGTGTATACCCATCAGCACGACATTGACGGCGTGGCCTAGTGACGTGGACGGGTACTCTATGTCCACGGCGAACGGCTCACGCTCAAACACATCACTCTTGGAATCGTTGTACTGGAAATTCCCCAGGACGTTCAGGGAAACCTTCTTGTAAAAGAAAACATACTGCTCCTTGTAGCGGGTCGTGCGTCCTACGGGATTGCTGGACACGTAGTCCCAGGCGGTGGACCCGAGCAGGTTCTTGAGATTGATGAGGGCCGAGTGGTCCTGGTCACGGACCTCCTGGATGAGGACGATGTCGTAATGGGTCAGCACCTGAGCGATATTTGGGCCCTGCGCCGCCTGTTTCGCGTCACCGTAAGTTTGAATGTTGAAGGCTCCGACACTGATGGACGCCACTTGGTGTGTCACTGAGAAGATGCAGACAGCGAGGAAACACAAGCGAACTTTCTGTGATGGCATCGTGAAATGAGTTGTACGATCTGCTGATGTTTAAAGACATTATTATAAGAAGTATAGGCAGCTTTAAGCTCGGCTTTATAAGAGTCCTTTGAAAATACTGAAGGAAGGCCACGGAATTCAATAATTAATTAGAAACCAGGGGCGGAAAACGGTTGATTCTGAAAAAAACCGCACCAATTTCGGAGAAAGTACAGTCGAAGTTTTTTTTACCGATAATTTATCAAAAACGGTTTCGTTATAGTTGACCTAAAAATATCTACCTGTCATAAACAGATACCTTTAGTTTTTTTTTAAAATGTAAACGCCGATGATGATACAATTATTTACGTTAGGACATACAGATGTAATTTGACTTTTTAAAATTTACATTTTAAACTAACCCCGTCTGTCACCTTATATATGTTACCGTAGCACCTGTTATAAGATGGTAAAATTTTTCAGTTGAGAGCTTCTCAGTCCATTTCATGTAAACAGCCAGTAACAATTAAATGAAATCTTTGTATTATTCGTGAACAACAGGAAAATCAAACTTCTAAACCATTTATTCTCAAACTTTTCAATACTCTGCAAGCCCCCCCCCCCCACACACACACACACACCCTTAACAAAAATAAAATATCCTTTGAACTCTCAAAGTTGCGTCACATATTAACTTTTGGATCAGGAGTGACTCGTGGATTATAACTTGATTTTTTTTTTCACTCCTTTTTATGTACCAAAATTATATTTAACGCTGCACTTTAATTTCATGAATACAATTGTTTAAAAATTAGCTATTTTAAGCTTCGATTCAGCTTTTTAAATAAACAAATTTTTTTTAGTTATTGTATCTTGTTTGGGTTTATGTTTGGGTTTGGGTTTGTTAAACGATACCAAAATTCACTGAACGGTCGGTAACACAAAAATATACCAAAAAAAAAAAAGGTTCCACAGTAATACACCAATGATGTTGTAAATAACATTTGAAGTCAAGAAGTGTTTCTAGCAGAATAGAACCAAGAGAAAGACAGCACTGCTGATGAGTTTGTGCAAGTTGACCCAAGCGAAAGTTTGCGATAGGGTTTGTCATTTAATGGCGGCAATCTATTAATAGAACATCCGGGCATACAGTATGGCCAAAGCTCACTAAGATATTTATAAAAAAATGTCCAGGTACTCCGTTTGGCCTCTCTCTCAACAGCTGTTGGGGAGTTCTTTGTTAATGTGAGCCGGCATAGTGGGTGAAGACCTAGACGAAAACGTGTTAACAACTTTATTTTAAGAAAGATTTAAAAATCAAAAAATTGTTACTACTTTTTTATATTTGGAAATGCAATGTTAGAATCTATGTTCTAAATTGTCTAAAAATAGTAACATTACGTAAAACGATGTGACGTTTTCTGGTCATAGAAATGACAAACCCTTTTAAAGCTAAGACTTTTTTCTTTATTACGATAGTTCAAAAAGCATTCTACGTAGTTAAAATGTAACAGTGAACTTCATAAAAATGTCAAATAAGTATTTAAGCTTACGCATGTTTGTGTATCAAGTGTATATGCTATCATTTTTTTCTTAGACATATTTGCGTGTAATTTCCATTTAATACGCCAAGAGGAGGCAAAGCCTTTTCGGTCTATGATTTATTGTGGATTTAAAAAAAGAAACTTTAATTTTTGATTTGTATTATTTTTAATTGATTAACGCATTTAGTTTTATTCAGTTGTTTGAAATTATAAGATCTTAGCTTAAATGTACAGCTTATCATTTCACATTATGAGAGTGGTGACTAGGACATTGGACCACCCAGTCATCATGACATGGCTATTACTGCCTTAAGACCTGATCTACCTACATAAACCTGTCTAAAACAAGAGGAGATGACCATTTCATTCACCTTGATCATTTTTCAACTTCAATTTACACCATCAAGGCTGGAGAAGCTTTGTAAATGTACACAGCGTTTGCGGCTGCAATGTTATGGCAACTGAGCCAGCGTGATTTTAAAACTGGACATTTCCAGTTGATGAACAATGTTTCTAACACTCACTGGACTTCTCATCTACAAGACCCAATTGAACTATTACTAGATAATAGGAGTTCATTCTCTGCATTATGAAATTCACAATTTTTTTTTAATTTAGGCCAATAGACAGGCCTATACAGTGCACGGGTCTAAAAGATAAAAACTGAGCAAACTGCTGACATGGAGGCAAAGTTCAATTTCATATTGACCAGATGAAATGATATGCATGCCAATGTTGTCTCTGGAGTCTGGATCAACAACATTGAATCATCAAGAGAAGAAGTAGAGGATAGGACATACTCATTTCATAAATGTAACACACCACCGGTATGGAAAATCTAACACTAAATGAATTGGTCCAAGCAGATACAATATCTGACTAAACAGTATCAATGGCTGTGCTATTATAGTAATTTCAAGTTGATCTAAATGCAACAGCTGTCCGTGGTTGATTGGATTGTGATACAATTAGTTGATAAAACATATCAGCTTTGAAATAAATACAAATAATCTGGACATCAGTGTGGTCAGTAGAAAAAAACAACAGAGGCCGAGAGCTTGTTATTTCATTTTAATGAATTTTCTAGTGTTATGTTAATATTAATATTTGTCATAACCAACAATTAATTGTTTATTTGTATCCAATGTGGTATATACACATATTTCGATTAGTCTACAGAAAACTCATGTAATGATACAAGAAGCACCGTCACCTCCAACCATATCTATTGAGGGTCATAATCTTTCGTTTGTAGATCATTTCATATACCTGGGATCCAATATTTTTAGTTGTTCTCTCTCCGTTGATGAAGAGATCAATATCAGGATTGCAAAAGCAAATTTTTGTTAATGACTTATAAATTAAAGCTCCCGACCGCATTTCGATTTCGGCACCGAAAGTTGCCATAAAATCATTTACGATTTTGACTGAAATAGAAAAGTTAATTTTCATGTTGCTCGAAATTTTGCTGTCATGGTATGATACATGACTAATCCACTGCGAAAACTGCTCACAGCTGCATCATGATCTACTCGTCCAATATTTCCAGAAATAAAATTACAATTAAGCTTAGGCAAAGGTAAATAGTTTTGTGGGGAAAAACAACTTAGGGAATGATATTATTTTGATTCTTATTCTTATTATATATTTAAAAAAAATAAATTTAATGAATATCAGGTATATTGCATGTGCGAAGGAAAATGTTGAATATAGCAATTGTAAACTTTTACTCTCCCACCGAAGATACATAAGATGAGATAAAAACATCCTTTTTGAGGCTATGTAAAAAAAATCGAATATTAAGCACCACAAAATGGTATTAAGTTATTTGGGGGGGGGCGTTGATGCAATAATAGGGAAAGAAAAAGTATTGGCAAGGACAGTCTATATGAAGAATCCAATGGCAATGGGATCCGACTCCCAGACTTTGCTTCGGGAAATGGGATGACAGCAGCACCAAGTTTCCCCACACAAATTATGCATAACGTTACTCGGAACTGTCCAGATGGAATCATTCACAACGAAGTTGATCATTCTCGAATCGATCGGCGGCATGTTTCAGACATGCTAGACGTAAGAAGCTATCGATGAGCAAATGCAAACTCTGACCATCTACTTGCAAGGGCTAAATATAAGCAAAGAATAAGCATAATACACAATGACCGAAGTCAGAGATAAAAACGATATTATTACCAAATACTTACCAAAAACCAGCTGACCACAGAAGCTGACCAGAATGAAGTCAAAGCACAACTAGAAGAATATGTAATAACATCACTTAATTAAAATAAATTATCAAATTATAATATTACATTTTTTAAACATTTAGAAATTATGAACTCAGTTCAGCATGAATGAAATGATACTACTACCTTTATAAAAAGATATGATGTAAACTATCTTCAGATCAAGTTTCTAGATGGCTTTGCTCTGCGTAGAATATTTTTGGCTTGTTTTCACCTGAAATATATAATTTTTCTGCTACAGTCATGTGACCTGACTGCAATAAGAAAATAGCAGTTATATTTAAATATAACTTATGGGAAAAAAAAGCAATCATGGACATTGCCAAAGAGGTATTCAAAAAGATAGAAGCATACTTGGCTGACACGCCAATTCCCCCCAAAACCCACGCTAATTCATATTCTTTTTAACGACCAAACAAAGAAATGTATTATTGCAAGCAATGCCAGCTTGTGAAGATTTCCGTGTCTCTATTCAAGGATATAACAGCACTGTGTATGTGGCAGTTTGCGTCTAAAGACAGGAGAAAAGATAAGGGTGTTTCGTGCATGAGACTTCTTCAGCGGACAGAACTAAAGAAAATACGCCAAGAAATAAGAGCTAGTCAAAATTCATGTCAACTTGTTAAATATTCAAGCGTGCCAGTAAGGCCTTTGAAATGCTAGACGTTAAAAAGTAGAAGATTATAAAAGGAACAAAAAAGTAACTAAAATCAATCAGTATTCAAAGACTTCTTGAAACGAGAACTGGTTATGGTATATTATATCGGCATCATTCCGTCTCGTGAGACGATGGTGCATCACCGTTGGGTTGGGTTGCATTTTCTCGAGTGGCTGTGCAATCCTATCCTTGAGTGACAGTCTTTACCACAGTTTTTACACACGAGTTCCGTGCTTCCAAATGTTTTGGCCTTCCTCCTAGCTCTTCTGTCTGCAGCCTCTTCCATTCTTCGCACCTCGGCTACCATGACGCCCTCTTTGACAACTGTGCGCCACGTAGATCGGTCTTTTGCCTTACACTCCCAGTCACTTGTATGTATTTTGGCTGCTTTCATGTCCCTTTGACAGACATCTTTAAATCGCAGACGTGGGCGACCTGTTTTCCTCTTTCCAGAAGCAAGTTCACCATATAGGAGGTCTTTCGGAATGCGGCCGGGACTCATTCTTTTAACATGACCTAGCCATCTCAGGCGTCTTTCATTAAGGATTGTGAACATGCTTTGGGTATTCGCACGCATTAGGACCTCACTATTGGTCACTTTTTCTTGCCATTTAATACCAAGGATGCGACGCATGCATATCATATGGAAGCTATTTAGCTTGCGCTCTTGGGATGTATAGGTGGTCCATGTGTCGCTCCCGTATAGTAGTGTACTGATGACACAAGCTCGATAGACGCACAGTTTGGTTTTCTCCGTTAGCTTGGTGTTTTGCCAGACTCGTTTATTTAGTTTAGCCATTGTGGCAGCTGCCTTGCCGATTCTGATGTTAATTTCTTCTTCAATGGACAGTGTATTGGAGACCTTGGACCCCAAGTAGGTGAAGCTGTCCACAACCTCCAAGTTTTCATTATCATATTTTATGTTAGGTGGAGGTCGAGTGTCTTGGGCCATGATGTTTGTCTTTTTCAAGCTGATTTGCAGACCAAATTCTTTGCAGGCATTGGAGAAGCTTGACACGAGTTGTTGCAAAACAATTCTGTGTGTGCTGTTAGTGCCGCATCATCCGCAAATAGTAGCTCGCGAATTAGGACATCTGTCGTTGATATTATTTTATTGATGAAAATAATGGGTTTGAGAGTTGAAAAAAGAAAAAGGGGCGCTAAAAATGGATCTTTTCCCCGGGCGCGAATCTTGTCCCAGGGCGCGAAAACCCTCGCTACGCCACAGCATGGGGGCTTTTAGAAAACACTTTCAATTTAAATCCATTTCTACAGCTTCTCGAATCGACTCTAAGGTTCATGTCTCCATCAACATCTACAACTTCTGTTGACATCTTTCTTTCAGTAACTTTGAATGGAAGGCATGCGTAATTTTGACGACAAGATAATTGATGGTACATAAGGAATAAGGATTAAGAAGATCATATAACACCTGAGAGCGAAGAATGATAACTTTGCTATTGGGATTGTACCGTGCACACACAAAAAAAAAATAAAAAAATAAAAAAAATTCTACGATTTTAAAATAAATATTAAAATAATTTAAATCGTTTTAACATTATCAGAAAATTAAACACCGATGAAAACTTACTTGTCAGTACAGGTAGAAGCACACGCTAATGTCGTCAATACAATGAGATTTTAAGAGAATACACCGCCCGTAGTCTTACTCTCAAATCACACTGTTGCGTTAAAAACAACAGAACACCTCTTTATACATAACAACGCTGCCGTTGTTGAACACGCAACCAATACAAGATGCTGTTGTGGCGACCCCGTCTTATAATTTGCGACCACCAGGATGTGCGTTAATGTTAAATTTGGTAGTAGAGAGTATTAAGAGAACAAAAAACAAAAAAACAGTAATATGACGTCACTTCACGAGTTGAAAGGCCGGTGTTTCTAATTTTGGATTCAGAGTTCCAAATGATGTTTAATTTCATGTGAGCGAGTAGAAATATTTTGGCCGTGTCATGGGTCGGTGAGTAACAACAGGAGTAGACGATGAGCTATATGTTTTCCCACACTCTGTTTGTCTTTCTGTGTGTGTGGAAGGCTTAGGCAACGACCATACGTCTTTTGAAAAAAGACTTTCTTTCTACTCGTTAATCAATGGGGTTTGTCTATATTCTCTTCGACTCTTTTCGCTTCATAGAGATGCCGTACTGTAACCTTCAGCAAAGACTTTCTTTGAGTAATGCGTTTTAAGAAATTTAAAGTTATTATTTTCTAATTTTTTAAGCTCTTTTAAACTCGTCTTTAAATTCATGGTCGTGTCCATAAAGTCTGCCAAAGTTTTTTTTTTTCCTTTGACCTCTTGAACTGGTGTTCCATCAACTTAAAAAAAAAAAAATATAATTTTTTTAAGGAAGAGGGGTTTGGAGGGGGGGGGGGGGTNNGGGGTTGAAGTTATAATAAGATGTTTGATCATGGAAATAATTAATCGAGTTATAATGATGATTTTAAAAAAAAAAAAAAAATTTCTTTCGCAAGAAGATAGTCTTAAGATGACTAAAACATTCCATTACAAATATATTAGTATATCAAAACAAATGTCAGATATTAAAAATGCATTAGTGTTTGAAAATTTCAAATAGAAAATGACAAGTCTGTTCACAATCCCTGGTCACCACGTGCCATCTGGTCTAATACTTTATTTCAGTGCCTGTCACTAATGATCATAGACTGTTAACACTGTACAGCTTCGAATTGTAAGCCTGATACACAAGAAAAAGGAGTCTAAGGGCCCAGTCCCACCTGTTCATAAACATATTTTTTTCTTTAAAATTTCAATATTAGAATGATCTTAGCCCCCTCGAATGGCATGGACCGGCGACGATGGAAATAGCGTATAGGGCTTGTCATTTAATGACGGCAATCTATTAATAGAACTGATGTCATCATTACTCATCATCCGGGTTCTCAGCGCGGACTAAATACCAACACTGTTCAGTATTACTATGTTAGCAATTGTTCCTGAAACTTGTTTACAATTCCATTTTACGAAATATTTTACACATTTTTTTACTTCTATTTTCTGAAATGGGACTTCATTGCGCGAACGGCATATGTAACAGTAACTCTAGATGCAAGGATCGTCCGAACGATATGCTGAAACACACTGTAAGCTGCCAGGTTTTAAGCAATATTTGTCCGCCGACCTTCTAAAAATAGTACGCTATGACGTTTTCCGGTCTGAGAAATGACAAAACCTATTTTAAAGTACTTAGCTCACTATATCGAAATTAGCTCTCTGGAGTCATTTTGAGCTTGTTGAAATAAGACTAGCTAGCAAAAGCGAAGTTTAACGTTTGGTCAACCGAGTCCCATTAGCCCACATGGTAGTTACGAGTCCATATAGCAGGACCGCGAAGTAACAAAATATTATTTATGCTTATTATTTTCTTAATAACTGCTCCTCCTGTCCTCTTTTCTTTTGGTCCACAATAGTTCTGTCCTCTTTTCTTTTGGCCCGCACAAGTTCTGTCCTTTTTTTCTTATTTCTTTTGGCCCGCAGAAGTCCTGTCCTAATGTCTTTTGGCCCGCACAAGTCCTGTCCTATTGTCTTTTAGCCCGCACAAGTTCTGTCCTTTTTTCTTTTTGCCCGCACAAGTCCTGTCCTGTTGTCTTTTGGCTCGCACAAGTCCTGTCCTATTGTCTTTTGGCCCTCACAAGTTCTGTCCTATTCTCTTTTTGCCCGCGCTAGTCCTCTCCTATTGTCTTTTTCCTGTCCTATTGTCTTTTAGCCCGCACAAGTTCTGTCCTTTTTTCTTCTGGCCCTCACAAGTCATGTCCTGTTGTCTTTTGGCTCGCACAAGTCCTGTCCTATTGTCTTTTGGCCCGCACAAGTTCTGTCCTATTCTCTTTTGGCCCGCGCAAGTCCTGTCCTATTGTCTTTTGGCCCGCACAAGTTCTGTCCTATTCTCTTTTGGCCCGCGCAAGTCCTGTCCTCTTGAAGTGAGAGAAAATCAGACTTAAAAAAAAGAGCAGCTTCCCAACATGTTAAAGCGGCAATAAGAATCAAACCCTTATAAAAGAGTTCCTCTACTCGCTTTTCCATCTTGTGTGTGGAGAGTAATTTAAAAAAACAAAACAAACTATTATAGACTTTGTCTCTACTCGCATTAGCATCATGTATGTGGACCTTTGTTTATTTATTTTTTTTTTGGTTTACACAAGTGACACTTTAAGTTTAGTCTTTCAAATGCAGTGTTTATCTGGTGAATGGCTGGAAAAGAATACTGGGTTGAGAGAGGCAGGTTGACACTCCCGCTAAATTTTGAAGGTTAACCGCGTCTGCTTCATTGAGTGAACGGGTGGGTGAGTGAGCTCAGATCTATTATGCCTGGGGAAAGAGTTAAGTCGTGTTTTGTAAGCAATGGGTGTCTAAAAAAAAAATGAATTCTACTTTTAGTCTATATTTAAACATTAAAATTTTAATACTAAAATTTTGATAATAAAAGAAATATTCTGAAGACTGAAACATCCCGTAGCCCCCATATTTCTAACAAAGACGAGTTTAAACGCAATAAAAGATAGAAAGAGAGTAATTTAAAAGTTCTGACAATTTATTACGGAAAAAGTCTGTGCGGAACTTACAAAAAATCAATAAAAATAGAACATATTTAAGTTTTTTGTACATTTAATTCAAATCATTTGTGTTCATAGAATACTAGTCTACACTTCTGCACAATATTTATTTGCGTAACGGATTTTGAGAAATTAAAAAAATATTTTCCACATTTGAATGCGTTTTAACGCTTGTTTTAATTTTTTTAGTTAAAGTATGCTAAAATATATATATATATATTTTAGAGCTTTGAATTTGCTTCGGTAACAGCGAAATTTTGAGTTCGGTGCGGTAAACACTTTAATTCGACGCCTCGGGTAACTATCGCAATTTGAAATAATTTTGGTTTCTAATTGAATGAAAGAAAAGAAATATTACATTTATATGAATTTACGCGATCAACATAGACATGCATTGAACAAAAAAAAAAAGAAAATACATTTTCTTTATCTACCATAGTGTTTATGTAACGATAAATAAAGTCGTGGGTTGGTAAAAAAAATGTAAATAAATTCAACAAGCCACAACGACAAAGTTTTTGGTATAAATCCTTTGTAAAATGTCCTATCAACCAATTGGGGGGGGGGGGGGCGGGGCTGAAAATTGAACAAAACACGCATTCAGGTAACGCTTTTATTTTAAAAAAAATCCAATCAGTGCTCCCCCAAGGCCCGTAACCGCACATTTTTTTAACCCCTGAACAACATTAATATAATTCCATCCATCCACCCCTGTGGCGCTACAGCCCATGCAGGGCTTTGGCCTGCCTCATCACTACCTTCCACTCAGACCTAACTAATGCCTTTCTTTTCCATGCTTGGACTTTCAGCTGCTGTAGATCTTTTTTTACATCACCCATCCACCTAGTCTAGGTCTGCCTTGGAGCCTTTTTCCTCTGGGGTATTGGTGGTGTACCCTCTTCGTTCCTCTGTCATTTGGCATTCTCTCTAGGTGTCCTGCCCAGCGTAGCCTGCCTCTTTTTATTTCTGCCACTATCGTGGCATCCTGATATAGACTGTATAACTCCTGGTTCGTTCGTGTTCTCCATCCATATTCATCCTTTGTTGGCCCATATATTTTCCTGAGAACTTTCCTCTCCCATGTTTTTTAAAAGGTTTTCTGATGTTTTTATTAGGGATTAACATAATTAGCAAACCATTTTTACACAGCAGATTTATTTCACCAACAATTTTAGAAAAAAAACAAAAGAAAATATTACAAACAAAACGCACTGGCAATATTTAACAAAACAATTTCATTTAGCGCAGTTATCAGTAATTTTATTTTCCCCCTTTTAAAAAATGATTTTTGAAAGGTTGGGGCTCAAAATTTGACGAAATGTCTTGTGTTCGAAACGAGTCTACGTGCCAAGTTTCAGCTCGATACGTTGACGGGAAACGGGTCAATAGGCCGCCCTAAGATGTATCCAGTCCTCCAGCATGCCACATAGCCACCCACGAGCAAAAGAAAAGTCAGCATTAAGGATTAAAAATCAAGTGACAAAAACTTGGGCTCAAATTTAATACTATTTTCTCATTGAAAGGACGCTACGAAATGTCCTTTTAAATATGCGTCTCTTACACAGCGTGAATTAGTTTTATACACAATTCTAACTTTGTTTGTCTTTGAACGATACACGTTACTGACAATGGATGACAAAGAGTTGGCTACAATGTGGCGTTGAATATGTCATGGATTAATACAAATAAGGCTGTGTGGTCAATCATTAATAAAAGTCAAGAAGATGTGGCCAAGCATTAATACAAATAAAGGTGTTAAGGACTTGAATGTATATTGTTCGTGCGTGTTGTTTAGAGATTATGTGTGTTGTTTTATCTATTATTCTTAGTATCTTGTGACGTATTGTGTGAAAGGGGATATGACGCATTATGTATTGTTGTTGAATGGTGTGGTCTTGTGAGTACAGTAATGGCATTTGAAAAATGTAGCTTAGTTATGTAATAAAGATATTCAATATGAGAACCTTAGGGTAAAACCGGGTTCGTAACACAAGGCTATGTGGTGAAGCATTAATACAAATCAAGGCCATGCTCGATAGGGTGTTCGTGGGGGGAGAGATGGGTTTAAAATGATTTTTAAAAAGTCTTTTTTGTTTACAAAAATCATTTTGCAATTTGGTTTTCTAGTTTTAATTAAAATATAAGCATTTATGGCGTAAGTAGTACTCGGCTATATTGATCAAACACGGTGTTGGTTCTAATAAGTGTTGTGATAAGCTCATTCGGGACTGTTCCTACTCACTGACCTTGATGTTCGGGTTCAGTTCAGTCATTAGCAGGGTTTGGTCTGTTCGATTCAAAATCGGTCCGATTCCCATCTTTAGGTTAAAGGTCAAATACTGATTGAATTTGCAGCTTAATTGTTGTTTTTTCTAGAGTGCGATGCTGGCATTTAACAATGGTCGGACGTAAGTATTGAGCCACCAATCGGCGCTACAAATCGATCATTTTGTGGAAATGGTGTTTGTAGCAGAGAGACGTTTAAAGTGTATTAAGTTAGGCTGGATGCGTTGAAGTCCATCTTGAAGTAGGTAACAGGTCAAGGCCAGTATGTTTATCTAAATAAAAGTTAATGTTTGGAATAGTACATTTATTGTAAACGAATACATCCATGGACTCAAATAACTGATCAGCCTGTCAAACTGAAAGGATTTTAAAAAAATCATCAATCAACCTATCAAACTGAATATTTAGTTGATCACATAGCAACTTGTCCAACTGAAAGTTATTTTAACACTGAGCAGCCTATCAAATGAAATTTTGGTCTATCACCGATAAACCTGTCCAATTGAAATTTGTTTATCCATGCGGTGTAATTACCCACATTTGCTTGAGAAGATGTACATTTATATTCCCAATAAACGCATACCTCGTGTAATTTTTGTTGGTTACACCTTAACCAATGTCTTACATTGCTGTCACTGCAAGCACTGGAATCAAGTTTAGAAGAAAACCAGGCAGCATCTATAATACAATTTATATTTTTAATGAGCAGAGCATGCATCTCAAATGAATACAATTCACTTAATTAACATCTTATCCATTATGTGAGTATGCATTCTATTGGATAGTGGTCACTGATAGCTCGAGTACTGTTATTGTCAAGACCAAGGGCGGTATCGAATCGAAAGACTTTGGCAGATCCCACGATAACATCGATATTGCCATCAACGACAATTCTGTCGTAGGCGCAGTCCGTGGAAGTGGATGTGGTGGTATCGATGCTGTCGGAAATAAGACTCTGATACCGTGCTTCGTTGAACAGGGGTAGCGTTGCCCTCTCCAGACTGTTGAGGTAAGAACAGTCGGCGTTGTAGTCGCCCAAAGCGACGACTCCGGATGAGTTTGAGAAATAAGTTTTAGCTGATGTCATGGCGGCCGGAAGTGCCTGTGTTGTAAACCAGATGGAGAATATTATTTTTTGTATTGTCTTCATATCGCAAGTTTTAAATACGAAATCTCAATACCATCCAATTGTTGAAAAAAAAATAATTTTAAATTGCTATTTAAGTGCTATTTAACTTCAATTTTGACGAAATGTTACATTTTAAAGGTGAATAACTCCATTATTTAAACTATCATTGCATATTTGTTAACAGTGATGTCGACGTCTTTGTTGTCAAATTATGAAGAGTGATTCATAAATTAACTCACTATGGCAAAACTAGTACTATTCTAAGTCCATCATATCCTTAAGGGTGACGTCGTAGTCCTGATATTTAATCTGAAATTCGACGAAGCTAAATACTTTGTACATGGCTTTGAATAAATTAATCTTATTTTAACTTAAAGCAAACATTAATAAATTAGAATCTTATTCTGCTTTCACGTCTTATGCATTTCATTTATACACGTAGAACGCTCTTCAAAATTTAGAATTTTCAAACTCTCCGACTTTTAAGTCTGAAAAAAGTCACACTACGGACACTACATTGATTCCTTCGATCCAGCTACATCCACCTGCAATTCTTCCAAAGCCATCTCCGGCTGTGTGTGTATTCCCAGCAGAACCACGTTCACCGCGCGTCCCTGTACAGATGGCGCGTACTGAATCTCTATGGCGTACGGCTCCCGCTCGAAGACGTCGCTAACTGAATCATCGTACTGGAAACTGCCGAGGACGCGCACCGACGACTTCCTGTAGAAGTACACGTACTGCTCCTTGTAGGCAGACGTGCGACCTATGGGACCGCTGCTCACATAATCCCAGGATCTTGAACCCAGCAAGGTCTTCAGGTCATCGAGGGCCGAGTGGTCAACGTCGCGAACCTCCTGGACGAGCACGACGTCGAAGTGTTTCAGCACCTTCGCGATGTGCCCGCCCCATTCGTTCTGCTTGCTGTCACTGTAGTGCTGAATGTTGAAGGCGCTGACCATGAGACAGTCAACGCGCAGGGTAAGAGAGATTACGTAGATTGCCAGAGAGCAGAATCGGAAAGCTAGTGACATCTTTTCCAAAGTGAATGTTTTTCCTAAATGTTAGTTTTTTTTTTGCTAAGCTGCTGGTATTTATATGTGACGTCTTTCCCGCGACAGCACGTCAATTTACGCCTGCAGCTGAGCAATTATTTTATAGGTTTATTTATTATTATTTCAGATTCATTGGTTTCTAAAGGGATTTTTTTCAAACAAGTGCAATAGTCGATAAAATATTTTATTCTGTGAACAACGACCCTCTAACCATTGACAAACACGTTGCCTTATGTAGAGTTACCCCCAGAAAAAAAAAACAGGTGTGAGACTAGGTGAGTGATATTGACCTTATTGCGTGCGTGCGCGACCCTTTAACAAAGAGAACATTCATTGCAACGTTTAGCAAGCATCTGTTGAACAGGTTTGTTAAACATTTGAACAAGGAGTAAGTTGGTTCGACCAATGACAATATTGGGTGAGGTGGGCGCTTTTACCTTTATCAAACAATGAACACGGGGGTGGGGGCTGCCATTGTCAAGTAAATCGTGACACACTAAACATGATGGATTGTTTCAAACAACTGAGCGGTTGAAACATTTTCTACTTCCGAATCTAGTATTAGCAGGGGTGTCCCCAGCTTGCTTTTTAGAGAGAACGCAAGTAAGCTTGCTTTCTTGTTGAGCTTTTTATTTCGTACAAAGTTATAATATAACAGTAAACCACACAAAATCGCCACACATCTGTAAATTCTACAGTAATTAACATATAATTCTCATTAACATTAAAGTGTGTTAAACAAAGTCTTTATCTTAAAAAAAAAAATGAAACTCGTAACAGACAATACAGAAGGTTATCCGTGCTCTGTTTTAGAATGACGGTAAGCTACCGTAATTTAGTTCTATAGAGCGACAAGAGCGTCACACTTAACAGATTTAAATACGTTATATACACATTAAGCGCCATACTGTATACGTAAATTGTACCAGAAACAATTGAAATGTCAAACTCTAATGCTATCAAACTTTGTGACTTCAGAAGAAAGATTAAGTAAGAATTGCATTATAATTTAAAATTGTAATACACACATTGCTTTTTGGAATACCCATTCTTTTGTCATTCGAACAATCACTAGATCAGAGTTCATTTGTTAATCGACTGAAGAGGTCAGACTTAAGTATTACTAAACTTAGTCTTTGGGCCTTTATGGCAATTATCACATTATAATTATTGATATATAGACTTATCTTTAAAATATTTATGGAGTTTTTAAAAAAAAAAATTTTTTGTACTGTCCTGTTTATGTAGCATTATTTTATATTAAATATTTATTTAAGGGCTTGGTGTAGCCTTTACTTTCCATACTAGGCTAGGCTTAGCCTATTTAACGTATTAATATTGTTATAAATAAAAAGACAACATCCCTAAGTTAGCATAATCATATGCAAACAAACTCACTGCTAACAAAATAAATATTTACTCATTCAGGTGATAGGGTCTCGACTAGTAGCATAATAAATAGTATCACGTAGGCCTAAATGATTTTACTAATAAATTAGTCTGTACATGTTTAGGTACTTAAAAATATTAGATCAGTTAAATAAGCATAAAAAAATGTTTAAAATATAAATTTATTTAAAAAAACAATTAGACTAAATGAGAAAATCATTTTTAAAAAAAATAAAAATGCACTTAGAATTTTTAAATTAATTTTTGGGCCAAGGAATAAAAAATAAATAAATATGATTATTGTTTATGGTATTATACTTAATAGTTGTCATTACTAAGAGCATAACAGTAATGTCTCTCTGCATTACCTTCTAAATACTTATATACCTAGTATAAGGTATATGCCTAGTTGTAGCACTGTAGGCCAATTGTAAGAATCTTAAGTAAAAAATAATAAAACATACAATTTTTTACACTATTTTAGTTTCAATTCCTGAAATGTATTAAATTTGAAAAGGCAGAGTTCCACCAAAAAAAAAAATAAATAAAAAATAAAATATTATTTTGAGTATGTTATTTCGTAAATTATTTAAACATAATTTTCCTCTACATTTTATTGCCAATTATTAAAATTATGTTAAGCAGATAAAATTATGATTAGTAAAAAGCATTGAACCTTCCATCGCATAAATATTTAGTTCTAAAGCCGTTCTGATCCTTATACGTTTGAAGTAACTGAAACACCACACAAGCTAGTTATTTTGTTTTTTTTTAACATGATTTAAGCAGCTGCTTAAGTCTATGGAGGCCTGGTTAAAAACCTCTAGTCTATAGGACATTTTTCTCCATCTAAATAATTTCAGTCATCAAAAGACCTTACCCAAAAAAGCAAGATCAAATGTGAAACGTTGAAGGCGAGTTTGATCATGTCTTAGGGTCATACTTCAAAAATGCAAACATCGAATATTCTACAAAGGGTGCACCCAGATTTCTGAAATTGACCCTGACTCCATGATTGACAATTCGATCGAAGGTTTTAAAAAAAATTCAATATTACATTTCAAATTATTACATTTTAGGTTAAGGTATTTGAATAAAAAGTTATTATATATCAATTGTTATGTTTATTTTTTTTTCTTAAATTTTATCCTGGTCAAAAAATGAATTTAGTTAACTAAACCTAAGCACAGGAAAGGCTTTAATCAGATTTTCAGAAATAGAGTTTGTCTATAATTTACACTTAAAATTTACAGCAAGTAACCTACATTTATAGACTGAAGTTATGGAAGTAGGACCCCACTTTGACCATAGGTTTAGTGTAATCGAGCTCCATCTGGTGACACTTAAATGTGGAGTTTTACAAGGCAGTACTGAAACTGAGTAACAGAAAAATCTCCACGAATTAGACCGTAGTGTACGGTAAACCAATTTCTGATTCTGTAGGTTTCCAATTAAATATTTTTTATTACTTTTCTTTTCAACAGTTCACCTTGCGCCTGATTCATAACTTTGATTATGTAAGAAATTACACAATTTAACTGTTTAATATTAATAATTTAATAATATAATTTTCCATTCAAGGCGTACTTATTTGTTAATTACTTCCCGTCAAACCAGTATGTGGGATTTTGAAACCTTGAATTCTTCAAATTTCCGCTTATAAAATCTGTCTTTTCAGCTAACTTTTAAACTATTAAATTATAATATACACTTTCTTGTTTATGCAGTAGATGACTGCAGAAATTGTAGTAGGCGTGATGTATCTAATACTTCATATAGCTTTGATAGTCATTCAAGCAGGGGTGGACTGGGGAGTTCAAGCGGCCCGGGAAAAAATCAAAGCGGCCGGGAAAAAATCAAAGCGGCCGGGAAAAAAAAAAAGCGGCCCTATCTTCATGACTTTTATTTGTATTATATCACCGGTCCTAGCGGCCCATCGGGAATCTTCCCGGTTTCCCGGTGGCCCAGTCCACCCCTGCATTCAAGCTTAAAACTTAAAAGAGTATATTATATATTTGTTGCAAGGATTACGCTTGTACATACATAAAAAGTACTTGTAGACACAATCACTATGGAGATTGTATTCTAAGTATTCTTTGTTGCAAAAAGTATTATCCATATTAGCACCACATCATTAATGATTAAAATTTGATTTTGTTAATTGTTCTTGAAATTGTATAATATGATTACAATAAACCATTTATGTGATGTCCTTAAGAGTAAAGCGTTCTGTTTTAGGGGGTTTGGCATCATTAATATAGTTTTAGTTCATTTACTTTTTCTTAGCAAGTGAAATAACATGTTAAAATTTGTGTTTATTAAAATGAGCTAATGAGGAGTTTATGGCTCTTAGTTGACAGCTTTTTGGGGGGTTTGACTTTCACCAGAATGGGTTCAACATCAAGAGATGTCCCTGCATTTGACCTCCAGTTTGAAACAACCAAAGGGAACGAGGAAGTCATCAAGCACCAGCTTCATTCACTTTTGATATGAAACCGAGTGCTCTGCAAGCTAAAACACAAATGATGATTCGACTCCCAGGTGGATCGCACAATCACCGTTGATGCCAATAATTCTACAGACAGGAGTAAAGAGAAATACCAGAATACTGCTACTTGATTTTATTGTCACAGTGTTATAAACATATTTGATATAGTGTTTTTTGTTTGCTTAGAGAATGAAAATATGTAAATCAACAGTCAAGGCTTTATCAACGTTTTCTAACTGATATAAGAAATTAGTTTTAACTACGCTGATCAATTATAATAAGGTTTTCTGTTACTTGATTAATGCATTGAAAATATAATAACTATTTAACTTTTCTGTGCTAATGAAATGGAACTTACAAGCAAGGGCTGGAGCTTCATATATATGTAGCTATATTTTCCACTTGTTAGTACGCTTTATTTCTTTAAAATTCATGTACATACGCCTATCAAGTTCTTCATAGTGTGGATTAGATAAATGTTAATTATAATGGTGCATTAATGATAATTGTTGTAATGTTATTATTTTAAAAAATTGTTTTGTACTTTTTATTGTCTGAAATCAACCACTAACTAATTAATTAAGTTTTTTATTAAAAGTAAAATTGAAACGGGTAATTATTATTGGCTTCTAAATCAATTTCATATGGTTTTTCTCTTATCTGTAATTTTTATATTTGATTAAGAATGTTTGATATGTGATTAAATTAAATAAGTAAACGATGTGCTATTTTTATTTTGCTAATGTTATTTATTTGTGTAAATAATAACTTTATTTTGTACCTGTTTTATCAATGAATATTTGAAATTTGATATAAATTATATGCCATGTGGATTATAAATTTGTGCTTTTATAAGGTTAAGACATCAGTTCCAAAGTAGTGGCTTTTTTTTCCAATGATATTGGTAAGTACCATCTTAATGCATTTGAACAAATCCCTTTAAAATACTGAAATGAATATCAATTCTACTTTATCATTGTTATAATTGCTCTAAATAAGACTAGTATATTTTATAAACAAGTCAGACATGTATTATAATGTTAAAGGTAAATCTTAACGATAGTCCAAAATTCATATGCTATATTTATTAATGTGTTATTTAGTCACGTTAATTTGATGTCGAAATTGCCTCAGGTATTATAGGTACCGTGAAACTCAGTCCACTGTTGTGCCTATCTACATGCGGCTTGTGAATGACTTCGTTGTTTTGCGTCACAGTTTTTTAATAATACTACATCTTAATCCATTATGAGAAAAAGTTGAAGAATAAAATGACATCTTATTTTAGTCATGAAAATTTTAAGTATTTTTGGAATTTTTTTAGATGTGACTTGACACGAAAAAAAATGGGGGTGGGGGGTGGGGTGGGGGTTTAAAGAATTTGTGACACACTGGGAGGGGGTCTAAAAATGTCACTTTTTGCGTAACGTTATTTGCGAACGACCCCTTACAGTAACATCACTATATCGTACCGTAAATATAAACTAAAAGACCGCAGTGACCCATTAATTCGGTATTTACCTCATTGAAATGTAACGGCAGCCAGTTGACAGTATAATAGGTTTTATGTATTTCTACTGTGTACATTTTTTAAAAGATTAATGGAGTTCGTTTATTGCTTTCGACGGATGACGTCATAGAAAGTACATTTTTTCAATTCCCGATTCTAAAAGTACGGAACAGGCGTATATTTCTACTGACTTTGCAAGATAAATAGCTACTTACAGGTAAATATATACGCTTGCAAATCCAATTAATCCTAGTAGGTCAGTTAATATTACTAAGGTTTCTGTGCTAGAATCTCATTAACTTTCCTACCAATTAACGGCTGTGACCATCTTAGCGGAAGATCAAAGACATTTTAAAGTTTAGTTGATGAAAAAAGAAATGAATTAATTTTTTTTTCCCACAGCCTTTTAAGTTAACAGACCCAACATTCACACACACCCACATCCTGTAGAAACTGTTCAAGGTATTGATTGAATACAGGGGAATTAAAAATTTGGACACAAAAGTCAAGAGTTTTTTAGGTTGAAATCATCTGGCTTTATTATCATAAATTATTCTATGAAATGACTAATCAAGAAGCATTAATATGAACTCTCTACAGCAGTTTGTCTGAAGATTTTTATATGGTTTTGGGCTATGGTGGAGACGGAGTTTATGTGGCGGTGTATGCGTGTGGGGGAGGGGGGAGTCAGACGCATCTTTCAATTTGCACACTTTCTTTTTGTTAAACCATAATTTATAAATGAAGAGTTAAAGTTATTTCAATCTCTACTGCCCCCCCCCCCCATTTAAAAAAAAAAGAACCA
>CAXITT010000091.1:430941-469624 GCA_964033795.1 Lymnaea stagnalis | reverse complement strand
GATGTGGTGGTGTCGACGGTGTCGGCAATCAAGCTCCGATATTTGGGGTCGACAAACAAGGGAAGGGTTGCCTTCTCCTGGTTGTTAAGGTAAGAACAGTCGGCATTGAAGTCGCCCATGGCAATGACACCGGCGGCGTTGGGGAAGAGAGCTGTGGCAGCTGTCATGGCGGTTGGCAAGGCCTGGGAGGAGAAAACACAATTGAACAAAGTAATTACAATTTGTGATATATATATATATATATATTTGAACCTAATACTGTTTTAATCGATGACACACATTTACCTGACTGTCCAAGAGCTCCTGCAGCATAGGTCAAAATGGTGTGCTCAGTCCCCCCCCCCACCCCACCCTTTTCCTCAGTTTAAAAATTATTTAGGACTTGTAAATGTGTTAGAAACCATTAAGAAAATTTTAGCCCTCTAGTGCTTAATACCATGACGTATTGTCTATATGTCAGGGGCTCTAAATCGTTTTGCATCGCCTCGCCCACTCATGATTTCAAAACTTATTCTGCACCACTCTTGTTAAGAATACTAATAAAAATGCACAGGAAACTGATTTACAGGTATAACCGTACCCTCTGACACAGCCCAAGCAGCCCAAGATCCAAGTCTCAACGGCCTTGACTGACGGACGCTTCCTGTCATCGCTTACCCCGAAAGAGAACCACATCACGATCTTAATCTACGAGAGCTTTATTGATCGCAATCACTTACTCCAATTTATTGTTATTCAATCTTTCATATACGTGTTTATTGGCTTCCGAATATGAACAAATCGGGGAATGAATGTGTGAAATATAACATGCTTACCTTCTAAAAATTACAAAAACCTATTTAATCGGAAGCCAGAAGAGAGTCAAATCATGATCCCAATGAGCTGCCGCAATTTTCTATTTGGTGTTAATCGCTCGATAATCAAAATTAATATGGACTTACAAATATAAATACATTTTAAAATAATACAACACATAAACACTGACACCGTACACAATTATAAAAATTGTGATCTTTTTTTTGTGTGTCGCTTATTTTCGGTGAATTTATTTTCATGTGACATTTTTCCTACGTTCGGCGGAATACCCAGCCAGACCACTGCTTTGATCTCACACATTTAAAATTTCTGAATGTACTCACTTGTAACTCTTCCAATGCCATGTCGGGCTGTGTGTGTATACCCATCAGCACGACATTGACGGCGTGGCCTAGTGACGTGGACGGGTACTCTATGTCCACGGCGAACGGCTCACGCTCAAACACATCACTCTTGGAATCGTTGTACTGGAAATTCCCCAGGACGTTCAGGGAAGCCTTCTTGTAAAAGAAAACATACTGCTCCTTGTAGCTGGCCGTACGTCCCACAGGATTGCTGGACACGTAGTCCCAGGCGGTGGACCCGAGAAGGTTCTTGAGATTGATGAGGGCCGAGTGGTCCTGGTCACGGACCTCCTGGATGAGGACGATGTCGTAATGGGTCAGCACCTGAGCGATGTTTTGGCCCTGCGCCGCCTGTTTCGCGTCACCGTAAGTTTGAATGTTGAAGGCTCCGACACTGATGGACGCCACTTGGTGTGTCACTGAGAAGATGCAGACAGCGAGGAAACACAAGCGAACTTTCTGTGATGGCATCGTGAAATGGGTTTTACGATCTGCTGATGTTTAAAGACATTATTATAAGAAGTATAGGCAGCTTTAAGCTCGGCCTTATAAGAGTCCTTTGAAAATACTGAAGGAATGCCACGGAATTCAATAATTAATTCGAAATCAGGGGCGGAAAACGGTTGATTCTGAAAAAAACGCACAGGGTACTAATTTCGGAGAAAATACAATAGTACAGTCGAAGTTATTTTTACCGATAATTTATTAAAAACGGTTTCGTTATAGTTGAAATAAAAATATTTACCTGTCATAAACAGATACCTTTAGTTTATTTTTAAAATGTAAACGCCGATGATGATACAATTATTTACGTTAGGACATACAGATGTAATTTGACTTTTTAAAATTTACATTTTAAACTAACCCCGTCTGTCACCTTATATATGTTACCGTAGCGCCTGTTATAAGATGGTAAAATTTTTCAGTTGAGAGCTTCTCAGTCCATTTCATGTAAACAGCCAGTAACAATTAAATGAAATCTTTGTATTATTCGTGAATAACAGGAAAATCAAACTTCTAAACTGTTTCTTCATAAACTTTTCAATCCTCTGCAACAACCCCCCCCCCCAAAAAAAAACAAACACACACACCCTTAACAAAAATGAAATATCCTTTGAACTCTTAAAGTTGCGTCACATATTAACTTTTTGATCAGGAGTGACTCGTGGATTATAACTTTTTTTTTTTCCACTCCTTTTTATGTACCATTTTTTTTTTGTTCTTGTGTTTTGTTTGGGTTTATGTTTGGGTTTGGGTTTGTTAAACGATACAAAAATTCACTGAACGGTTGGTAACACAAAAAAATACAAAAAAAAAAAAAAGGTTCCACAGTAATACACCAATGATGTTGTAAATAACATTTGTAGTCAAGAAGTGTTTCTAGCAAAATAGAACCAAGAGAAAGACAGCACTGTCAAGAAGTGTTTCTAGCAGAATAGAACCAAGAGAAAGACAGGACTGTCAAGAAGTGTTTCTAGCAGAATAGAACCAAGATAAAGACAGGACTGTCAAGAAGTGTTTCTAGCAGAATAGAACCAAGAGAAAGACAGGACTGTCAAGAAGTGTTTCTAGCAGAATAGAACCAAGAGAAAGACAGCACTGCTGATGAGTTTGTGCAAGTTAACGTAATCGAAAGTTCGTAATAGGGTTTGTCATTTAAATGGCGGCAATCTATTAATATAACATCCGGGCATACAGTATGGCCAAGCTCACTAAGATATTTATAAAAAAATTGTCCAGGTACTCCGTTTGGCCACTCTCTCAACAGCTGTTGGGTAGTTCTATGTTTAATGTGAGCCGGCATAGTGGGTGAAGACCTAGACGAAAACGTGTTAACAACTTTATTTTATGAAAGATTTAAAAATCAAAAAATTGTCACTGCTTTTTTATATTCGGAAATGCATTGTTAGAATCTATGTTCTAAATTATCTAAAAATAGTAAAATTACGTAAAACGATGTGACGTTTTCCGGTCATAGAAATGACAAACGCTTTTAAAGCTAAGACTTTTTTCTTTATTACGATAGTTCAAAAAGCATTCTACGTAGTTAAAATGTAACAGTGAACTTCATAAAAATGTCAAATAAGTATTTAATCTTACGCATATTTGTGTATCAAGTATATATGCTATCATTTTTTTCCTTAGATATATTTGCATGTCATTTCCATTTAATACGCCAAGAGGAGGCAAAGCCTTTTCGGTCTATGATTTATTGTGGATTTAAAAAAAAGAAACATTAATGTTTGATTTGTATTATTTTTAATTGATTTACGCATTTTGTTTTATTTAGTTGTTTGAAATTATAAGATCTTAGCTTAAATGTACAGCTTATCATTTCACGTTATGAGAGTGGTGACTAGGATATTGAGCAACCCAATCATCATGACAGGGCTATTACTCATAGGACATACTCATTTCATAAATGTAACACACTACCGCTATGGAAAATCTAACACTATACTAATTGTCCTAGCAGATACAATATCTGACTAAACCGTACCAATGGCTGTGCTATCATTATAATTTTAAGTTGATCTAAATGCAACAGCTGTCCGCGGTTGATTGGATTGTGATAAAATTAGTTGATAAAAGATATCAGCCTTGAAATAAATAGAAATAGTGTGGACATCAGTGTGGTCAGTAGAAGAAAACAACAGAGGCCGAGAGTCTTGTTATTTCATTTTAATGAATTTTCTAGTGTTATGCTAATATTAATATTTCTAATAAGGCGAAGAAAACAAAATGCTTGTCTTGAATAGTTCAACAGGTATGATAGCTTAAGTCTTTTTAATTCTGGAGAATTATCAGGCGTTTGCGTACTTAGTTGATGATGCACATTCTCCTTCTGCAGCAATATGAATGATTATAACACAGCAAGCATGCTGCTAAAACTGCAATGGTTACTTTAAAAAAAAAAAATTATGTGCAAATCATTATACAACAGATGAAATCTAAGAGTTAATACTTAATATGTTCCCTTTGTTCAATAGATGAGTTTTATGGAAAACAGAAATTAACATATATCATAACCGACAATTAATTTTGTATTTGTACCCTTTAATATATTAAAATTATGTATTTTCACTTCTATCATTTGCTAATAATAATATTGTTTTTATCATGAAACACTTGGCATGTTTTATTTAATGTTTATTTATAAACGAAAATACACAATGTCAATGTTTAAAAAAAAATATGAATGGATTTTAAAAGGGGCAATATTAATACCTTTGTATTTGTGTGCTTCTGTTTGTGGTGTGTTGAATTTTTATTTAAAAATTTAGCACACTTTTAACTGTGCCTCGTCTTTGGACCATAAAATCAAAACCATAACTAACTGAGATCTAAAAATAATTATCAAATAATAGACTATTCAATTCTGAATCCAGTGGTGTATATAACATATTGTCACCGCTATGTTCTTCACTGAACAACCAGCCAGAGTGTCAAGGTTCCTTTTGAGGGCGACAAAATAAGATTTAAAATAGCAATAATATTTGAAAGTTAAGACTAGCAACCTTTACAAAAGTAAAAATGCAATTTAAAATTAAGAACTTTCCATTTTATGCTCATTACAAAGAGAACTTAAAAGAAAGATAATCGACTTGTGAGTTATCACATGTAGAAAATATTGTTATATGAATTACAAAATATGAAAGCATTTTATAATGACTTAAAATTCAAAGCTCCCCTGTTTAGAGGCTGACCGAATTTCGATTTCTGCGCCGAAAGTTGCCATACGATCTTTTACGATTTCGACCGAAATATAAAAGTTGATTTCTTCTTCTTCTAAATCTTAAGGGCCCACGATCAATTTATTGATCATTTTGGCTCCTATGCATGTAGATGGGATTTGCAATGATTTTCATTATTGCTTGAAATTTTTTCTGTCATTGTTTAATATATGACTAATTCACTGCGAACAATGCTCACCTCTGAATCATGTCCTACTTTTCCTATATTTCCAAAAATAAAATAAATTACAATCAAGCTTAGGCAAAGGTAAATAGTTTTGTGGAAAAAACAACAACTTAGGGAATGATCATATTTTAATTCTTATTCTTGTTATAAATTTTTTTGTAAATGTTTAAGGTCCCACCGAAGATACAGAACGTCACATAAAAAAAAATCCTTTTTTGAGACGATGGAAAAAATCTATTGTGAAGCATGACACAATGCTATTAAAATAGTTATTGGTGTCTTTAATGCAATAATAGGGGAATAAAGTATTGGCAAGGAGAGTCTGTATGAAGAATCCAGTGGCAATGGGATCCGACTCCAAGACTTTGTTTCAGGAAATGGGATGACAACAGCACCAAGTTTCCGCACAAAAAATATACATAAAGTTACTTGGAACTCAACAGATGGAGATACTCACAACGAAGTTGATCATTCTCTAATCGATCGGAGGCATGTTTCAGACATGCTAGACTTATGAAGCTATCGAGGAGCAGATGAATGCTCTGACCATCTACTTGTAAGGGTTAAATATAAGCAAAGAATAATCATAATACACAATGATCGAACTCAAAGATAAAAAACGCTATGATCACCAAATACTTACCAAAGACCAACTGACCACAAAAGCTGACCAGAATGAAGTTAAAGCAAAACTAGAACAATATGTAATAGCATCACTTAATTACAATAAATTATCAAAATATAGTAAAACATAAAAAAAAACAACAAAGAAACTATAAACTCACTTCAACATGAATAAAATGATACTACCTTTAAAAAAAAAGATATCCTGTGACGTATCTAATGATCAAGTTTCTAGATGGCTGTGCGCTGCATTAGAATATTTTTGGCTTGGTTTATCTGCATTATATACTTCTCTGTCACGTTCATGTGACCTACCGTACAAAAAAAAATAAAATAGCAATTATATTTAAAAACAAATTATGAAAACAATCAATGACGCACATTGCCGAAGTAGTATTCAAAAAGATGCTTACTTGGCTTATACGCCAATCCCCAAACACCAATGCTAATTCATAATCGTATTATCAAAAATACCCCCCCCCCCCAAAAAACAAACAAACAAAAAAACAACAACAACAAAGGAATGTATGGCTGTAAGCAACGCCAGATTGTTAAGATATACCGTATCTCCATTGAAGGAAATAGTAGAGCAGTGTCTGTGGTAGCATGCACCAAAGAGACAGGACAAAAGATAACGACGTCTCGGCTAAGAGACTTCTTCAGCGGACAGGACAAAAGAAAATAGGACAAGAAATAGAAACTAGTCAAAATAACGTGTCAACTTTTTAACTATTGAAGCATGTCAATGAGCCCTTTGAAATGCTAGACGTTAAATAGTAGAAGATTATAAAAGAAAAAAGAAAAAGAAGAGGATTTAAATAAATCAATATTCAGAAATCGCATAAAAAGGCTTTAAAAGAGAACTGGTTATGGTATATTAAATGCAGAAAAAGAAAATGTTTTACCCCAGCGACTACAGCTAAACTCCTTTCAACCACATTTCACACCCCTTACCCCAGCGACTACAGCTAAACTCCATTCAACCACATGTCACACCCCTTACCCCAGCGACTACAGCTAAACTCCTTTCAACCACATGTCACACCCCTTACCCCAGTGACTACAGCTAAACTCCTTTCAACAACATGTCACACCCCTTACCCCAGTGACTACAGCTAAACTCCTTTCAACCACATGTCACACCCCTTACCCCAGCGACTACAGCAAAACTCCTTTCAACCACATGTCACACCCCTTACCCCAGCGACTACAGCTAAACTCCTTTCAACCACATTTCACACCCCTTACCCCAGCGACTACAGCTAAACTCCTTTCAACCACATGTCACACCCCTTACCCCAGCGACTACAGCTAAACTCCTTTCAACCACATGTCACACCCCTTACCCCAGCGACTACAGCTAAACTCCTTTCAACCACATGTCACACCCCTTACCCCAGCGACTACAGCTAAACTCCTTTCAACCACATGTCACACCCCTTACCCCAGCGACTACAGCTAAACTCCTTTCAACCACATTTCACACCCCTTACCCCAGCGACTACAGCTATACTCATTTCAACCACATGTCACACCCCTTACCCCAGTGACTATAGCTAAACTCCTTTCAACAACATATCACACCCCTTACCCCAGTGACTACAGCTAAACTCCTTTCAACCACATGTCACACCCCTTACCCCAGCGACTACAGCAAAACTCCTTTCAACCACATGTCACACCCCTTACCCCAGCGACTACAGCTAAACTCCTTTCAACAACATGTCACACACCCTTACCCCAGTGACTACAGCTAAACTCCTTTCAACCACATGTCACACCCATTTACCCCAGCGACTACAGCAAAACTCCTTTCAACCACATGTCACACCCCTTACCCCAGCGACTACAGCTAAACTCCTTTCAACCACATGTCACACCCCTTACCCCAGCGACTAGAGCTAAACTCCTTTCAACCACATTTCACACACCTTAACCCAGCGACTACAGCTAAACTCCTTTCAACCACATTTCACACGCCTTACCCCAGCGACTATAGCTAAACTCCTTTCAACCACATGTCACACCCCTTACCCAAAATCCTTTGATTTTGTTGATTTTGTAATTTTTTTATTTTTTTTTGGACACTTTTTTCTGAAGCTAGTTTTATTATACTAAAAAATGGATTGATTTGACAATCGATTACCGTAGTAAACCTGCTTCCCACTGAAATTTAAAAGCGTGGGGGCCACCTAGATGCATGAGGCCCCCCTAGAAACGTTAGGCCGTGGGCCAGCGTGCCCATGAGGGCACTGAGTAGCAACAACACTTTCTGCTTACGGTTCTTATACAGGCTCTTATAAAATAATATAGAGAATTTTGTAAGTTTAAATTTATAATTTGTCCTTCTAAAATCGTTAGTAAACTGCACACCGGTAATAACTGGAATGAAATGTAGCGTTCTGTTGGTACCAATTACATGGACAATTAACTGTTAACTTTATAATTTTATCCTAATAATATTTGTAAAAAAAATGAAATATAAGATCAAGTTCTGCTAAACTTGAATTCATCGACAGGACAAACGATTATGAGGTTTCAGCTTCGAGCCTTCATCAGTAAACAAAACAATTAGTAGTAGAACTAGTAACAGAGCATGGTAAAAAAAACTTTAGATTTCATTTTTTGTTGGAAGTACGATGAACACAGAACAAGTATTACGGAGTGCGCTATTTTGAAGCGATAGCGCAACAATTATGGAGCAGTTAGCCTCAATCTTTTTGGAGGAATTGAAAATGATAAAAAATCATTTATTAAACATTTAAAAACTGTTTTTATTTAAATAGATTTAAGAAAACCCGAGCGCAGTGAGCATGCTAAAGTAGCATGGATACCAGTGCTATATCAATATCCAATCAATCAATCAATTACAGGAAGTGAAAGAAATAGTGGCACTAAGCCAAAACGTCCAAATCTTTTGGTCCTGTCTATCAATTCAAGTTGAGCATGCCTTGTTCTTATATCTTATTTACACAACTCGAATGCAGTCGATCAATTATGTATTTAAAAAAAATAAAATTAAACAGGTAGATTTTAATTATTAAATTTTGGGCCATAACCTCAAGAAGATTATACATTAATAGTTATAATCTATTTCTATATTCAACATGGATTATAACATAATAGCTATAAATTAGTATCTTGCACAGAATACTCGCATATAGAAAAATTAAATTGGGAACCCAGGCCAAAATATTATTGAATATTTATTTGTTCAAAAAAAAAAAAAAGCGATTTATCAGTATTAAGCAAATGTTTAGCAGATTAAGTCTATATCTAATAGTCCACGTAGCCGCCAATATTTGTAAAGTTCTGTGTAAATCCTACATCAGCCAAATAAATTGAAATAGGGCTTCAGCCATCAAAGGATCTTTTTAAAAGCACCCCCCCCTAACTTCCGCAAACATACAAACAATTGTACAATGTTTTTAAAAGGACTGTGAAGAACATGGTTGCAAATTAAAGTATCAATTCATTAGTCCACATAAGAGCATATTTGGTTAAATTATACAAAACCGAAAACCATAAAGTATTCGAGATTTTAAGAAGCAATAGTTCAAATTATTTCTAAAATAACAAATTAAACTTAACAATTTAATATTTTATAAACTTTCATTTATTTTGTTATTGCATTTATGAAACGTTAAATTTTTATTTGTAATAAATGAATAGAAAAGCCAGTTTAACACTTTATGAATTCTAAAAATTATTTTTGAAAAGAAAAGAAAAAACTATTTTAAACGAATTTAATTATTTTTTTAAAATATAAAAATAAATGTATTGAAACAAATTGATTAGCTTTCTTTTATTATTATAAGTACTTGCGTTTATGGAATATTGGAACATTTTAAAAAATGTAAGCAGTAAAAATAAAGTAAGAAGAAAGCCAGTAAGACTTTGCTAACAGGTACATGAAGTCTACAACAACAACAGCAACAACAACAGCAACAGCAACAACAACAGCAACAACAACAACAGCAACAACAACAACAGCAACAACAACAACAACAACAACAACAACAACAACAACAAAGAAATTAAACAAATAATATTAATTAAAAAATAATAACAACATTTCTTATCGACTATCTTGTGTTATATTTCCCAATACGTTTTTGACAGCGCCGACACAGACCAATAAAATTTTGAGCCGATTCAGCAGCCAAGAAATTGTATGTCGACCAATCTGACTTACGGCCCCTGCAAGGCAATTTTCGAATTTTAAACAATATACAAAATGTCTGATGCATACAAAAGAATGAAGGGATTAATATTCTGTCACATTTGGCGAAAGTCCAAACGCGTATGCAGTAGTCCAGGAAGGTATATACCATACATTACTGATACAATTTATTGATACTGACACGTCAGGCAAGTAATGTAAAGGTTACGGAACACATCTTAGAAATATTAAATTAGCTAGGAATGGATCTTTAGAACAGTTTATTAATTTTTTTTACAAACATAGTTAATACTTTTTTATGGATCCATTAGAGTTATTTTTTAGAAAAAAAAATATCTTGCAAACAAAAAATAATAAAATAAAAATTCCAAAAATAAGGCAAATCACATTTTAAATGGGCTGACCAGAGTGCAATAGTTTTTTTTTGCATCCGGTCAAGGTCTATTTTTTTTGTGACAGTAGATTGTGGGTCTAAATGTGGGGTGAAAAGAATAATAATAATAATTTTGCTTTTTGTTTTCTATAATATATTCCAGCAAATAGGGAAGAGGCAAAAGAGAGTGTACAGAACAAGTCGCCATTACCAAAGTTAAAGGCTGAATAACACCAATTGCTTAGTGATACAATCATTTGTAGTCTTTAAATGCACTCATTAAAAAACAACTATAGAACATATGTTTAATTAGAGAAATATATGTAACATTTTAAAACTTATTGAAGTATTTGAACAATATTAATATATTTTGTGTTTAAGAATAAGAACGACAAAGATAAACTTTAAGAAAAATTAATGCATTATTATAAGAACATTTTTATGCAATATGACAAATGCATAATAAATAATACACATCGAATTAAAAGAAACGTGGATTTGTCAAGGTTGTTTAAATATCATTTCATTTGCCTAATAATAATTTCAAAATATGTTATGCTAATGAAAAAAGTTCTTCTTGCACTAAGGTTTAAATAGTTCAATGCTCCTGTTAAGACGCGGACGTATCACTTCAGAAATCTTTACTGGTACGGGTTCAAAAATTTGAATTGATTATTGCTTGGCTATTCCCAGTTTGTTATTTAGCCCTGCAGCCAAAGAATATATGTTCAATGAACAAAAGAAAGAAACACATTTTGGGTAACGGTATTGGAGTAAAGTCAAACGAGAAATCAGTGGACCGAATAGGTAATAAGAACTGCATAATTTATGTCTTTACCTTGCGGTATTATAACTGTCAATTTCCATTAGCCATTGCTGCTATGTATGAGCAGAGTCAAGTGGTGTCAATGGCGCTGGTGTTGCCCAGCGTGGTAAACTCGTGATGGCGCCCTGTCTGCCTTCTCTGGTGACAACATCCAAAGATTTATAACCGTATCCAGTGACAACCTGATGTCAAACTGCCATAGAGACAACTTTATGCCGTGACAACCTGATCGGATGACAACGTAATGTGGTGACAACCTGATCTGGTGACATGACAGCTTGACTTTGAGTCAAATTGATCCGTTGAGTTTTGGTGATTTTATACTGTGGTCATACCATGAACTGGTTCAACCTGCTCTGATGGTACTCTGGTCATACCATGAACTGGTTCAACCTACTCTGGTGGTACTCTGGTCATACCATGAACTGGTTCAACCTACTCTGGTGGTACTCTGGTCATACCATGAACTGGTTCAACCTACTCTGGTGGTACTCTGGTCATACCATGAACTGGTTCAACCTACTCTGGTGGTACTCTGGTCATACCATGAACTGGTTCAACCTACTCTGGTGGTACTCTGGTCATACCATGACCTGGTTCAACCTACTCTGGTGGTACTCTGGTCATACCATGAACTGGTTCAACCTACTCTGGTGGTACTCTGGTCATACCAAGAGAGAGAGAGAGAGAGAGAGGGAGAGAGAGAGGGAGAGAGAGATGGAGAGAGAGAGAGAGAGAGAGAGAGAGAGAATGAGAGATATTGCTACATTTCCTAACATATGCTTGACGTCATTTAGTGGCAATAGGGTGCTCTTTATGTGTCTATGTGTGTGAATTAATAATTGTATCTTTCAAGGAGTGCGCCCTTCGAGTTGCCGTGCTTAAAGTTGATATACAATTTTATTTGTGTATATTTGAAGTTGTATTTTTATAGAAATGTAATTGTATAATTAAATTTAATCGTTTTTGGTATCTGTCAAAATATCGTTTGAGATGATGTCAAACTATTTGGTTGTGTTGTCTCGGGTGCTACGGTTCGCAGCACTTCATGGTATTGGATGTCTGGTTGGTATTAGAATGCTTGAGTGACGAATGCAGCGCGGCTCTGTTGAAGCATTCGAAGAATAAACTCCAACGCTAAGTTAACAATTTTGAATCTAAGCTGAGAAAAGAGAAGGATTAGTAAGTGGAAGGAAGTGGTGAGGCAGCCCAAAGCCCTATAATGTCTGTAGCGCAGAAGTGATGGTTGGATACCAATAGCTAAATGCATAGGCTAACCTTTCGATCGATACCTAATATCTCTAAGTAGCGTTGTAATTATTTTATAAATGCAAAGGGTACCTAAGCGTCTGTTTTCCATGAATTTTGCCCTCCCCCCCCCCCCCGGCAATATTTTCTCTTACCATACTACTTTAAAATACATTTTTAACAAATTTAAATTATTTTTAATTAAAATAGTGAAATCCAAATGATTCACTAAGTGTTTATTAGTGGTTTATTTCAAACCGTACTAAGAATATTAAACCTGCACAAAAAATTAAAAAAAAACAATAAAAAAATAAAAAAAACTTTGGCATACATGTTTTCCTGTGTTTCCTAAAGGAAGGAGACAAAATTGATAAAATGGTGTTATATTTGCTAAGCCTTAGAGGAAGATATACACTAAAATGCTTGAAATTATAGCGTATGTTATTTATTATATATTAAAAGATACTTTAAAAAAATGATTTTTTACATTTTTTCAAACTGATTTAAAATATTTGAGTTTAAACTTGTTTTTATTTTCTATTTAAATCATGCGCAAAATCAGCTATAATTACTTTTATTTCTTCTTCTTCTTCTTCTATATTTTGAGGGCCCACGATCAATGAATTGATCATTCTGGTTCCTATGTTTTAAGAGGGGTTCGTGATGCTGCTGTGCATGGTTTTGAAGAGGATACTTCACTGGTTGCAAGGGCTACTCAGCGAAGGTATTAAGAATTGGGGGTTGGAAGGGAGGAGGCCTTAGACGCAAACGTGTAAAGTGAAGTCGCCTCAGCTGTTGTTGTTGGAAGCTTGTTCTAGACTGTTCTCAACATGTGGGTTTCGAGCCCTTGGGGGTCGCACAAGCCTTTCACATGGGTCGCCTAAGACATCTGTAAACACATATACTCTACAGTTATGAAGTATCAACGAAAATAATTTTGTGGCTGGGGGTCGCCACAACACGAGGAACTGTATTAATGGGTCGTGGTTAGAAAGGTTGAGAACCATTGTTCTAGACCCTTATTGTCTTTGGCAGGATGGAAGAGTTCCTGTACTGAGTTATTGTTGCTATGAGCCGGAACTGCCTGTCATGGCCTCGACGCTGTCTAGGGGGAGAAGGACGAGTTTCTGTTTAACGCTCGAGAAGTGGACAAGCCCATTTTCGATCTTGAACAATATGGTGAGCCTGGATAATCGTCGTCATTCTTTCGATGGAGACCAGCCCAGTGTTTCCACCATGCTGCCAACAGGTGAGATGTTCCTGTAGCGGCACAGGACAAAGCGTGCTGCCCATCGCTGGAACGCCTCCAACCTGTCGATGCTTTCCTGGGTGGACGGATCCCAGACTGTAGATACGTAATTTTAAAAGGATAAACTAATTTAAAAATATATAAATTGTATTTTTGTAACACGTTTTTACTTTCTTGGGTCGGAAGAAAAAGATTTAATCTCTGAAAAGTGTGCTTCAACGGTAAGTCTGCCACGTTGCCGTAACGCGATTTCGTCCATGTTCTTGCATATTTAGAGCTTATTTTTAGTTTAACGCGCGTTGTATACAAGTTTTAAAGCCATACATTCTCATTTTTTTAAAAACAGTTTAAATTCTTCAATAGCAGTATTGTATTTAATTACATTTACAAGGAATATCCCAGCCTCAAAAGGTGCACGGCACAACCAGCTAACTCACGGCACAAGAAGGTACGGTGGTACCAGTGGCGTAGCTAAAGAAGATGCGGACCGCATCGGATGACACCATCTCATGGTGGTGACACAAAATTGAAAAAATGCGTATTTGCAGAGCACACACTGCTCGGTCGAACCGAATTTCATAAAAGGATAAGTCTGCACACTTACATAATTTTACAAACATGTGACTAATCTAAATGCGTGCTTCATTAAAAACTCAAGGTTGATGCGTCAGAAAACAGGCGATTATATAATTAAGAAAGAAAGCACCGTTTTGACCACTGTTCAATGTCCATTGATGTGTTTCGGTAACGTTCATGACAGGAAGCTGTTATTTATATACATTATGAGACATAAAGCTTTCCATCGATAGCAAATACGATGTGATCGTTCGATTCTAAGTATATGAATCGTATCGTTAAAAAAAAATTAAAAATTTAAAAATGAATTTTAACCCATTTATAAGGTTAACGAAATAATATTTATAAAAAAAATTCTAATACCTTTTTTTTAATGACTGGTTTAAATTTATTAAAATTTGTGAAAAAATGTATTTGAAAACAGATATATATATATCGAAACCCAGAAATACTAAACACACTAAAAAAACACAATTATTTTCGCCAGATTCCTCACAAACCTTTGAGCACGATTGACAGGTTTTCAGCTTTGAAGAGCAGGAAAGAAAAATTGTATATAATGTAAATTTAATGGGAAAATAACTATGACTTAACGTTGTTGCAGTTCTTAAATGCATTTACCCCCTCACCGTCAATTGGTGTGTTCTTCTTCTTGTCATTGTTATGCGATGGAATTATTTTAAAAGTAGGAAATCTATCGCGGACATTTGGGGTCGGGGATTGGGGAGGGGGGGGGAGGGAGGGAGGGGGGGTGACACCAAAAGTTTACCGCACCTTGTGACACCAACCCTAGCTACGCACCTGGGTGACACATCCGTTGAAAACCGCTGGCCTCGACAAAATATTAATTATATTATAATTATATATTTTTAAAAAAATAAAAATGTTCCTGTAATCGTAAATTTGATTTATTAAATTTTCAAATTCCCTGACTGTAAAAGAGGACAATATTTAATTTTTAAAATTAAAATCCAGTTATGCGCGTGTACATGTGTGTATATGTATTTCACTAACTATTTCAGAAAAAAAAATATTACGCACCAAACGAGCTTGCGATATTTTTATTTTTTTTTAAAGAATTTTTTTAAAGCGCAGTTATCGGGAATTTTCATTCATATTCCTCACGAAAAACAGGAGAAACTGATTTTTGGGGGGTAGGTTGGTGGTGCTGAAATATTGAAAGAATGCGCTGTCATCGGCAACGAGTGTGTGTGCAAGGTTTTCAAGGTACGATAGCTTGATGGGACGGCGGTCCATTAGCCGTCCGAAGAGTTTCTCTGCTACCCAGCCAGCTATGCCAGCCACCCAGCCAGCTATGCCAGCCACTCAGCCAGCCACTCAGCCAGCTATGCCAGCCACTCAGACAGCTATGCCAGCCACTCAGCCAGCTATGCCAGCCACTCAGCCAGCTATGCCAGCCACCCAGCCAGCTATGCCAGCCACTCAGCCAGCTATGCCAGCCAGCTATGCCAGCCACTCAGCCAGCCACCCAGCCAGCTATGCCAGCCACTCAGCCAGCTATGCCAGCCACTCAGCCAGCCAGCTATGCCAGCCACCCACCCAAGTTAATACAGACGATTTAAAAATAGCGCTAAAGTTTCAAATATTTTTGATTTTTTTAAAAACAATGTTTTTTCCCCCTTCTGGAATTAGCCCGAGCACAGATTAGTAATAAGTTAATCAGGAAATTAACTAATTTACTTTTTCACAATTCTTCTAAATTGAACTCGTTACCATTTAAGCTTAAAGTGACATTTATGTAAACAAAACAATAATTTGGCGTCAATTGTTAGAAGAATTATGTTGCTTTTTTTGAACTTCTAAAACATTACTAGTAACATACCCCGGAAACTAAAAGCCCAGTTTAACATTCCCTTTCCTTGATAATGAGTGGTTAATTAATCTGAATAGAGCTATACTTTGAAATCGAATACGTTAGATAACATATTAAATCATTAATTGGGATTGGTGCCATTTTAAAATGTATATTAAAAGTGTTTTTAAATTATATTTTTTATACTAATGCTAATAGCAACATATAACTAAATCAAGAATAAACACATTTAACACAATTTCTCCCTGAACACGATTTGCTTTTTAAAATCGACAAAGTGTCTTCCATTTGTGATGCTAGCCTTTTTGATAGTAATGAAACATGAACTATTTCTGTAGTTTGTAAAAAAAAGTTTTTAGCGAATTCCTAGCAAAAACTTGATACATTAAGTTTATTTGGGGCTACAAATATTTTTTTGTAATCTATCAATTACGGAGTTTTTTACGCCTACTCCCACAAATAGCAAATTTATTTTATGAAAAGAATGATTTATCTTGTAGTGGAGGCTTCAATGAATATGCATAGAAAGGCAAGGGCAGAATGAAATAGAACGTAGATAAAGAAAATTGGAAACTTGATAGAAGTGGGTCGTATGGTTATTCTTGCAATACAATTGTATAATATGCTTGTAATGTGAAACGGTCTAGAAACGGTCACAGTTGAACGAGCAGTGAACACATCGTTCCTGCTTTGGTTACCTTTACAATCTGAATGACTTTGAATTCATTGCAATTCGCCGTAGACAGATATTTCGACAGAAAGGCGATCAATGACAGCTTTTGGTATTTTCATAGCGTTTTTAGAAAAAAAAAACTCCCTGTTTTGTCAACTAAAAGTTAAGAGTATTTCGTTGTATAATCTGACGCCACTCACTCTAGATCATTTCTTTAAAATTAATGAAATGTATATTTTTCATAAATTTAATAGAAAGATATTTGATAGGAAGTAACCAGGATCAATGAATTCATTATGTTTGAAGATGGGTTCATCCCCCCCCCCCAAAAAAAAAAAAAAAAAAAAAAAGGTGTACTTATTATGGAGTAAATCATGAATAAAGTTTATTTAAAAAAAAAAAAATTAAAAATTAAAAATCAAAATAATATAAATAACACAAATGATTTATTCCAAAATTGACAGATTACTTTTTTAAGCCTTAAATTAATAGCGTTTGATTTATCCTTGATTAAATGTGTCTTTTAATAACTATACTTTTATGAAGGCGAACAATAAGAAATTATTCGTATTTTTAATGTTGGTTTTGTTCTTTTTCTTTGTTTGTTCTTAAAAAAAAAACTTTTAACTTCATATATATATATATATACTTATTATTATTATTTATTATATATATATATATATATATATATATATATATATATATATATATATATATATATATATATTAAAACACTTTTTTTTTATATATATATATATATATATATATATATATATATATATATATATATGTTAAAACACCTTGGTTTTATTATAATAAATTAGTCTATCAAATGGCTAATCAAGAATGAAATTAAATCTCTACAGTAGTTTGTCTGATGATTTGTTAATTTGTTAATGGCTTTGGGCTAGAGTGCAGACGACGCGTGGGATGGTAGGGGGGAGGGGGGTCGACGCATGCTTCAATTTGCACACTTGGCTTTAGCAAAACCATACAATTTATTCGTGAAGAGTTTAAAAAGATTGGATGTGTTATCAAAGCTATTTTATATAAACTCAACGATATATGTTAAAAACATTTAAATAATAAGTCACTAGATTCGATTACCAGGTCAATGAGTAACTAGTTGAGCTTAAATTCACGGGAAAGTGGTCACGAATAGCTGGGGGTTCTGTTATAGAAAAGCTCCTGTGTCAAATCTTTACACCCGGCATGAATCCGTTATATCACTGCGGTTCCCTACGACGATTTTATCGCTAAGACTCGCTGCAGTGGTATCGACGCCGTCGGTGATCACACTTCGATACTTGGGCAGGCATTGGGTTGAGGGTTGCTACCATATTTTAAAATTAATTTCAATTTAAGATATCCACACTATTTATGCTTCAATAAACAAAATATCTAATTTTTGTATTATGTTCAATTTGTAAGTGTAATTCTTTAGTTGATCGGCTACATTTTAATAATTAGCTGACCATTGGTCGTCAGACCAAATAATTGAGAATAACACCCCCTACCCCGGACCACTTTCCATTAAAAATATATTGAACTATAAATACAGCAATGCGATCTTCCTTTTAAAAAAAGGTCTTAGAGTTTATGTAATCATCCGTGTTATCACCTCTGACTGTCTAACCCCAGAATGTGAGAACCTTTACCCCCGGCCTGTGAGTTAACACTTTGACCAGCGTCACAAAATGCCTTCATTGCCTCAACCGTATTTTATTTCTTTTTGTATCACGGATGTCAGAATGTTAAGAGCGTGCTCTATGTCTCTGCCTTACACTGGAGCCCCACTTCAACTCGCTCGACACTTCAAATTAAAAAGAGGATTCAGTTTTTAAATAAAATATATACCGTAATCTCAAGAAGTAAGGGGGAACAAATGCAAAAAAACTCTTAAATTTCTAAGGTTCCTCTTGTCTCCCTTTTACTTCTACTCCACTATTTCAAGTGTTACAGCCCCCCTCCCCCCCAACTCGTTACGTCGTCTTGCCTTAGCTTTTTAAAGGTTATTTACTTTAAAAATTGTTGTTGTTTTTTTTTCTGTCGTGAAATTTCTTACTGGGCATTGTCAAGACATGAACCGTCTTAATAAAATAAGAATGCGCTCCCTTACCTCTCTCATTGTCAGTCGTTACCAAAAATAATCATTTCAAATAAAATCTTTTATTATCTCTAGCTTAGAACCACAAAGTTATTTAAATCGTCCCTTTCTTAACGGTAGATCGATACACACAATATGGTATAGACGAAAAGAGTTTCTAGTTCAGCCTGAACTCCACCGGGTAATGGTCGCTAATCGCTCGGGTGCTGTCGTAGTTGAGCCCGAGGGCAGTATCGAATCTGTAAACTTTGGCAGAGTCGGCCACGATATCCGCGTTGCCTTCAATGACGATCCTGTCATAGGCGCAGTCGGTGGTGGTCGCCGTGGTGGTGTCGACGGTGTCGGCAATCAAGCTCCGGTACTTGGCGTCGTGAAACAGGGGAAGGGTTGCCTTCTCCTGGTTGTTGAGGTAAGAACAGTCGGCATTGAAGTCGCCCATGGCAATGACACCCGCGGCGCTGGGGAAATGAGCTTTGGCAGCTGTCATGGCGGTTGGCAGGGCCTGTGAGGAGAAGACACAAGTTGGACAATTGAACAAAGTAATTACAATTTGTGATATATTATATATATTAAACCCAACACTGTTTAAAATGATGTTATATATTATCATAGGAAGATTCATAAAATAAGATATATAGAACACATTTACCATAATGTCCAAGACCTCCCGCAGCATGGGTTAAGATGGGTGCCCTCAGGTACCCCCCTTCTCCCCCCCCCCCCACACATACACACACTTTGAAAAATTAGTTATCAATGGCTCACTTGTATATTGGACTTATGAATGTGTCACAAACTAAGTTAACTTAATAATTGTTTAGATCTTATGAATAGGCCAGACACTATTAAGAAAAGGTGAGCCCTTTTGTGTTAAATGACATATTATCCAACTAAGGGGCTCTTAAATCATTTTGCAGCGCCTCGCCCCCAATCGATTTCAAAACATACTTACGCAATACTCTCGTCAAAAATACTAATAAAAATGCATGAAATACAACAACAAAAAACAACAACAATAACAACAACTGATTGTACACGCGTCACTGCATCCTCTTATACAGCCCCAGCATCCCCAGGTCTAAGACACCGAATCTCAACGACCTTGACTGACGGATGCTTTGGGACAAAAATATCCCGCGGATCTTTATACATCATCTAATCTATCTGTATTCTGGTAACCTAGGTGGGGGGGGGGGCGAAAGGGAGAGGGCAGACAGTTACCGCCACTCCCCCAATCTCACCAGGATTTGATCGTCCTATAAATCAAGTGTGTTATGGGTAACAGGTTCATGGATAACCGTATAAAAGTTAAACTGCCGTGATGTACTACAAACGTCACATATCAACTGTATTTTTAAATATATACCAAAATTAATGTCCGGTCGAGAGGTTGTTATATAAATGACTACAGAGTCTCCGGGAGCCTGCTACATTTAATGTTAGAAATACGGCAGTTTAAACTTTAAACAATTTTATTTCAGGAGGTCAAGTACCACGAGACACCGTCTTCGGTTATTAGCAGAAGGTTGTGGGAAAAATCGTAATCACAATAAAGACTTAAGTGGCCAAGTTTTGTATGTACTCATAGAATAATCTATTTTATGCAGGTAGCACAATGGAATAGTGTCGAAGGTGAAAGAAAGGATATCAGAAGGTAACCATTCTTATTTCTTAAAAAAAAAAGGCTACGAGGAAGCAAAATCTCTCAAGGGAAACAAAGAAAAGAAGTCATTAGACACCACTATCATAAGACCAGTAGTAACTTACGCATTGAGACTTGGTCCCGTACCAGAAAAGCAGAGAACCTGATCAATATATGGCAGATGAAAATCCTTAGGAAAATGTATTTCCTAGTGATAAACAATGATGTTTGGACAATGCGTACTAACCAAGAGCTATATCATTTGTACAAGTCCCCACCCAAAGTCGCAACACTAAAAAAGGCAGATTGCTCTGGACAGGACATGTTGATAGGATTCCCGATTGTAGAGCAGCAAAAGTGATCTGTTGGTAGAAACCTAGGGGGGCAGACGGTTCACCGGTCTACCAAGACTGAGATGGATCGACAATATAGATAAGGACTTTCACCAGGTGGGGGTTCACGCACAAAAGGCGGGAAGCCATGGATCGATCCGAATGGAAGGATGTGGTGGAACAGGCCAGATCCCTAGGCGGCTGTAGTGACTCTGATGATGATGATTTTATGCAGGTATCTTAATTGGACTTCTTCACCTTTATCTATCTATCATGTCTAATTTTCGACACGGAAGTACTAAACATTTAAACAAACAGAATTGACGCATGTCAACGTTACATGTAAACTCTACTTATTGTTGATTTTCGAATAGACACTAAGTCACTGGCGTTGGGAACGTGTGGTTGAAATCCACCCTGGACGGCATTTTTTTGTTTATATTAAGTTATAGCACTTTCGACCTAGTGCAGAGTTTTTTCGTGGAAAGGTGGCACAAAAGAAGTCGTGCGTGTTGCTAAAAAGGGACAAAGACCCTGAATGAGATCTTTATCTAGTGCAGTCGCTAACTCCCATTTATCGTTATTAAATCTTTAATATAATAATTGTCTATAGGTTTAATTCATAGCTAAATATGAACAATTCATTGAAGTAATGTGTAAAATATAATATGGAATGAGTAAAACAAAGTAAGGTCAAACCTGAAAAAAGGAACGCAACAAAACAACGAACGTGTCAGCAGGAAGCCTTTGTCAGCAAACAAACAACCGAAAAAACCAGAATAATTTAAAAAAAAATAAAGCACATAGCTGATAAGTAGTATCCGAGAGGGCAGCAAAATAATTGTGACAGAAAATAAGTAGGTGAGAGATGAAATAGGGAAGAAGGAAAGAAAATAGGAAACATTAGTACACTGCGGTTGGTAATGACTTGGAGGGGCGGAGCTAGGCTCAAGCTATGAATAAAGACATGACGTTCATGCCATGTGGTGTCAAGATCCATAGGTCAGGATAAGCTTGTTCTCCAAATTCACCCGGTTGGATGTGTTTGTGCTAGTCACGATCGCACTAATTGTAAACTCAGCCGCGCCCTTATGGTCGCTTCTATTGTAGTGTTCAGAGACGAGATACTGTTTATTTTGCTTAATACCACGGATGTATTCAGTACACCTGTCCGAGAGTCTGCGTCCTGTCTCCCCTATGTACGACATCTGGCAGCAGGTGCAAACAATATTGTAGGCCCAATTGCGGCTAGTACAAAGGAAATCGTCGCGTATCTGAAAACTGCACTTAGGGAAGCGTATGTGTTGAGTCTGCACGATAAAAGGGTAGATGTTGATGCGACTGCGCACAAGGATGTCTCTCGGATTTGTTTGCCGCCTGAAAACAATGAAATGCGGGGAAGAAAAAATGTCACGTGTTTCAGTGTCAGCGATGAGTATGGCACCTTTTTAAAGGAAAACACGTTTGGTTATTTGATTGTGAGGGTTTTAAGTGATAATAAGTTTTGTCCTGTCAACGTTGTCGCTCGGGAAAGACCCGAAGGCATCAGCACGGGTACTATTTATCTTCAAATATAATATTTTAACATTATGAAAAATTCCAAGCACATTTTTAATCCCACGTGAGAATCAAACTATGATCCGAATAAGCCGCTGCAATTGCATGTTTACTGTTACTCAGTCGATAATTTAGCAATAATACGGACATACAAAGATGAATTCAGTTGATAAATAATACAAAAAACTAAAAACTGACATTATACATTATAATTAATATTCTGATTTTTTTTCAACATTTTTGTCTATTAATTTTTTTCTGTGATGAGTTTTATTCCTGGAAATAACTTTTTCCCGAGCCTTAGTTTTTCCCTACAATTCGACGGCACACCTGAATGGATCACTACTTTAATCACACACATTTTAAATTGCCCGATGTACTCACATGTAACTCATCTGATGCCTTATCGGGCTGTGTGTGTATACCCATCAGCACAACGTTCACGGCGTGGCCCCGTGACGCGGACGTGTACTGTATGTTCACGGCGTACGGTTCACGCTCGAAAACATCTTTCCCGGAATCATCGTACTGGAAATTCCCGAGGACGCGAACCGAAGCCTTCTTGTAAAAGAAAACATACTGCTCCTTGTAGCTGGCCGTGCGTCCCACGGGATTGCTGGACACGTAGTCCCAGGCGGTGGACCCGAGAAGGTTCTTGAGCTCGTTGAGGGCCGAGTGGTCCGGGTCACGGACCTCCTGGATGAGGACGATGTCGTAGTGGCTCAGCACCCGAGAAATGTCATGGCCCTGCTCCGTCTGTTTCGTGTCGCCGTAATGTTGAATGTTGAAGGCTCCGACTGTGATGGGCGCCACCTGGTGTGTCAGTGAGAAGATGCAGACAGCGAGGAAACACAAGCGAACTTTCTGTGATGGCATCGTGAAATTGCTTTTGTGATCTGCGGATGTTTAAAGATATGATGAGTTAAGAAGAATGTCCACTTTTAAGCCACCCTTTATAAGAGTCCTTTAAAAAATACTCGAAGTAGACCAGAGGGATACAGATTTTTAGAAACCAGGGGCGGATTTAGGACGCAAACGGGGAAACACGCACTCGACGGTAGTTTCTAAGAAGATATAGAAATATAATCGAAAATACTCTTACTTTAAGGATATGATAAAAATCGATTTATAATAGTTTACATGAAAATATCTACTTGTCTTATACAGATACCTGTGTTTGTGTTAAGTACACGCCCCTGGTTGCAAAACAATTCACTCTGGGGCGTAAATGTGTCAAGTGCTAGTGTGTAAAGAGAAATTTTGAACTAAACCTATCTGTTGCCTTATCTATTACCGTCGCACCTATTACAAATGGGACATTCTTCAGTTGAGCGCCTCTCGTTTGATTGCATCTAGGCAGCCAATTATCATTAAATAAAATCTTCGTTACGATTTGTCAACAGCAAGAGACACAAATATTCTAATTTAAACTGTCCAAGCTTTTCATTTCTCTGCACCCCTTACAAATTATGGGATTAAGACTAGTATCCCTTACAAATTATATGATTAAGACTCGTACCCATTACAAAATATGCGATTAAGACTCGTACCACTTATAAAATTAAACTTGCATTTAAAATTGTAAAAAAAAAAGGACTTTTTCCGAATCACAAAGAAAACTTTTAATACAAAATAAATAAACGTGTGAGTTATCAGATTAAGAAAATGTTACTAAACAAACTTATAAATTAAATACACATTTCTTCAGGACTAAAAATCAACGGCTCCCCGCTTCTTGTAAAACCACGTCTTTTCGAACCCACTTTGAAATGTCACCTGAAAAGCCCTGGGGGTGTGAAAACCCCAGGTTGGGAAAACCTAAAATCTAACCTTTTTTTTTTTTAAAAATTTTTTTTAAAGAAGGAAGATAAGTTGTCAGTTAAACGGACATCGATATTCTATTATTTTACAAACAATAATGACGCAAACAACAACAACAACAACACAAAAGTAAGAAAAGCAAGCGAGGAAATGTAAAATGAACGAGTAGTATAGGGTGAATGAAAGATGGAATTGAAAGAAAACCACTGAGCAATGAAGTAAAATAATGTATCGGCAGCAAGTCTTCGTCAGCCAAGATCGTGAAAAAAAGAAGAGAAAAATGGAACCTAGCTTGCTATTGGCGGGAATAATGCAGGAGTGACAGGAAATTGTCTAAAACCCAAACATGATGTGTTACCGTGGAGGCCACATGCATAAAAATAATTTAGTTACACTAGAAATGGAGGGAAATGTAGAATAACCTTTATGAGAGTATCTGATTGATTCCATGAGAAGGCATGGCGCGCAGCATCGACTACAGACAACCCATTCCAGTGCTGTTTTGGTTGAATTTTACTGTTGAGCTGTTTTGGTTGAATTTTACTGTTGAGCTGTTTTGGTTGAATTTTACTGTTGAGCTGTTTTGGTTGAATTTTACTGTTGAGCTGTTTGGTTGAATTTTACTGTTGAGCTGTTTGGTTGAATTTTACTGTTGAGCTGTTTGGATGAATTTTACTGTTGAGCTGTTTGGATGAATTTTACCGTTGAGCTGTTTGGTTGAATTTTACTGTTGAGCTGTTTGGTTGAATTTTACTGTTGAGCTGTTTGGTTGAATTTTACTGTTGAGCTGTTTGGATGAATTTTACTGTTGAGCTGTTTGGATGAATTTTACCGTTGAGCTGTTTGGTTGAATTTTACTGTTGAGCTGTTTGGTTGAATTTTACTGTTGAGCTGTTTGGTTGAATTTTACTGTTGAGCTGTTTGGATGAATTTTACTGTTGAGCTGTTTGGATGAATTTTACCGTTGAGCTGTTTGGTTGAATTTTACTGTTGAGCTGTTTGGTTGAATTTTACTGTTGAGCTGTTTGGTTGAATTTTACTGTTGAGCTGTTTGGTTGAATTTTACTGTTGAGCTGTTTGGTTGAATTTTACTGTTGAGCTGTTTGGTTGAATTTTACTGTTGAGCTGTTTGGTTGAATTTTACTGTTGAGCTGTTTGGTTGAATTTTACTGTTGAGCTGTTTGGTTGAATTTTACTGTTGAGCTGTTTGGTTGAATTTTACTGTTGAGCTGTTTGGTTGAATTTTACTGTTGAGCTGTTTGGTTGAATTTTACTGTTGAGCTGTTTGGATGAATTTTACTGTTGAGCTGTTTGGTTGAATTTTACTGTTGAGCTGTTTGGATGAATTTTACCATTGAGCTGTTTGGTTGAATTTTACCGTTGAGCTGTTTGGTTGAGTTTTACCATTGAGCTGTTTGGATGAATTTTACCGTTGAGCTGTTTAAATGTTGCTGTTGAGCTGTTTGGGTAGAATTAAACTTTTGAGCTGTTTGGGTTGATCTTCAGTTTGTAATTTTTAAAAATGAACTTGAGCATTTGTAACCCCCTCCCCCCACATTTTGTTTCGTCTTGTCACGTGAGGCCATTGAGATTCTACATCATTTTATTGCTCATCGTTGACAGAACGGATGCAACATTTAATGACGTATTTTAAGTTGAGCTAATTTAGTTAAATTTAATAATGTAGGTAATGTATGCGTGACAGTTAACCTTGAACAATTATAAGGCAAAATATATTTGGAAACGAAGCTCTCAATCTGTTAATGTCGTCATGGCTTCCGAGTCACCCGATTTCTTATATTTGACACGGGGTCACGACATTGACCCCTCCCCCCCCCACTCCATTATGACAAAGAAATGTAAATCTTTTGTAGAAAAAAAAACAACAAAAAATCAGCTATCTCTGTTTCAGTGCTGAAATAAGTGATAGTAATCAAAGTTAAGGAAAGCTGAGACAATATAGGAGATAAGAGAAAATCTGTTATTATGTGTTCTTTGTAACGATATCAACGTTCTTGTACTTTAGACAGGTAGAAACAATGCTTTAATGTTGACTGCCTGTTTTGTTGTGAGACCGACTAGTCTGGTGAAGACACGAGCATCTTATCTCATGGCACTATCCAGTCACGCGGGCTTAATTTAGGTGAATCAGATATTGGAACGTAAGAGGTGGGGACAAGTACGTCACATATTCTTTAAAGTGCTGGTGTGGCGTAGTGAGGTGAGACGTTGGTGTGGCGTAATGAGGTGGGGCATTGGTGATGCATAATGAGGTGGAGCAATGGTGTGGCGTAATGTAGTGAGGTGATTGTGTGGCGTAATGTGGCGGGCCGATGGTGTGTTGTAATGTGGTGAGGCGATACTGTGGTGTAATGTGGTGAGGTGATTGTGGGACGTAATGTGGCGGGCCGATGGTGTGGTGTAATGTGGTGGGCCGATGGTGTGGTGTAATGTGGTGAGGCGATAATGTGGTGTAATGTGGTAGAACGACGGTGTGACGTATTGAGATTGGTCGATGGTGTGACGTAATGAGGTGGGGCGAAGGTGTAGTGTAATGAAGAGGGACGATGGTTGGGGTAATGAGATGGAACATTGATGTGGCGTAATGAGGTGAGACGTTGGTGTGGCGTAATTAGGTGAGACGATTGTGTGGCGTAATTAGGTGAGACGATTGTGTGGCGTAATTAGGTGAGACGATTGTGTGGCGTTTTGAGGTGAGACGATTGTGTGGCGTAATTAGGTGAGATGATTGTGTGGCGTAATTAGGTGAGAAGATTGTGTGGCGTAATTAGGTGAGACGATTGTGTGGCGTAATTAGGTGAGACGATTGTGTCGCGTAATGTGGTGAGACGTTGGTGTGGCGTAATGAGATGGGACAATGTTATGGCGTAATGAGAGTGGAGGATGGTGTGGTGTAATGAGATGGGACAATGTTATGGCGTAATGAGAGTGGAGGATGGTGTGGTGTAATTAGAGTGGAGGATGGTTTGGTGTTCTGAGATTGGATGTTGGTGTGGCGTAATAAGGTGAGACTATGGTGTTGCTTAATGAGATGGGACGTTGGTGTGGCGTATTGAGGTGAGGCGTAGTTATGGCGCAATGAGTGAGACGATTTTGTGGTGTAATGAGATAAGATGGTGGTATGGTGTAATGTGATGAGACATTGGTGTGGCGTAATGAGGTGTGTCGAGTGTGGGGCATAATGAGGTGAGACAAACGTGCGGCTTAACGAGGTGAGACGAAGGTGCTGCGAAATGATTTGGGAAGCTGGTGTGGTGTAATGAGGTGCGACGATGGTGTGGCGTAATGAGGTGAGACGATGATGCTGCAAAATGAGGAGGGACAATGGTGTTGCGTAAAGAGGTGGAATGATGGTCTGGCGTACTGAGGCCAGCTGTTGATGTAGCACAATGAGGTGGGACGATGGTCTGGCGTACTGAGGCCAGCTGTTGATGTAGCATAATGAGGTGGGACGATGGTCTGGCATACTGAGGCCAGCTGTTGATGTAGCATAATGAGGTGGGACGATGGTCTGGCATACTGAGGCCAGCTGTTGATGTAGCATAATGAGGTGGGACGATGGTCTGGCATACTGAGGCCAGCTGTTGATGTAGCATAATGAGGTGGGACGATGGTGTGGCATCCTGAGACGGAACGCTAGTGTTTCGTAATTAGATTGGAAGACTATGTGTCGTTAGGAGGTGAGGCGATTGTGTGGTGTAATGCGGTGTGACGTTGGTGCTTTGTTATTCAGTGGGATGATGGTGTGACGTAATAATGTTGGACGAGTGTGTGGCGTAGTGACGTTACATGTTGGTTTGGTGTAATGAGATGGGTCGATGGTGTGGAATAATGAGGTGGAATGATGATGTTTTGTAATGAGTTGGGGCAATGGTTTGGCATCATGAGGCAGGTTCCTTGTGTGGCACAATGAGGTGGGACGCAGGTGTGTCGTAATGATAAGGGACGAATGTTGTGTCGTAATGTTATGCGACGTTGGTGTTTCGTCATTGAGTGGAACGATTGATGTGACGTAATGAGTCGAGACATTGGTGTGACGTAATGAGTCGAGACATTGGTGTGACGTAATGAGTCGAGACATTGGTGTGACGTAATGAGTCGAGACATTGGTGTGACGTAATGAGTCGAGACATTGGTGTGACGTAATGAGTCGAGACATTGGTGTGACGTAATGAGTCGAGACATTGGTGTGACGTAATGAGTCGAGACATTGGTGTGACGTAATGAGTCGAGACATTGGTGTGACGTAATGAGTCGAGACATTGGTGTGACGTAATGAGTCGAGGCATTGGTGTGACGTAATGAGTCGAGACATTGGTGTGACGTAATGAGTCGAGACATTGGTGTGACGCAATGAGTCGAGACATTGGTGTGACGTAATGAGTCGAGACATTTGTGTGACGTAATGAGTCGAGACATTGGTGTGTCAAAATCAATTGACATAATAATTCCAACCCAGTCTGTGTTATCAGATGTATATGTATATTATCGTAATTAAAATTCAATTTTTGCCCGTTTTGTCATATGTTTAGGCCCTTTTGATTAGCCACCACGACTTGTCTCCCTTTTTGTGCAAGATAGCTACATGTGGCCAGAGCTGCACTGACTAATATAGAGAAGTGAATAATTCAATATCGTGCTAGCTGAAGGTGTCTTGAGTTACACTTGAAAAACGTGTGTCGTGCAGCTATAATTTATCAAAAACGTTAGAGAAATATGACATCTGGTCTAAATATACCATTATGCCTCTAAGGAAGAATTTAAGAATTTAAACAGGTATTTAAAAAAAAACTATAATTTCAAAACTTTTGAAAACCCCCACAAATTAATCTTATATATATATATATATATATATAGGGGATGGGGCTGAAAATTTAAAAGAATCTGTAGTCTTCAGCAACGACTCTATGAGCCCAGTTTCAGCTCGATGGATTGACGGTAAGTGGGTTAATTTTGCCAGCCAGACACGAACAAAAGAAAAGTCAATATAAAAGATATAAAAATTAACCAATTTTTGGGACAGCAAGGAGAACCCATCAGTCGTTGAGGCTAACTCATAGTAGAACATGGACTTTCCTCTTTTGTGTGTGTGCTTACACGGCTAGCTCTTCTTTCAGTGAGGCGTTGAATCATTAAAATTCATCTAATTGTGTAGTTTATTAACCCCTGGATTTTAGATACATTCGATCGTTTAATAAATTTTTACAAACATATTTTTGAAAAAAAAGTTTGTACTGCTTCAGCTAATGCCAACCAGGGCAATGATCCCTCAGCAAGCACAATGGTCAACCTACTTACTTGAGGTGACCATTTTTTACATTTTAATTCAGACGCATAAAAATCGTGTTAGCGCCATTGGTGCATAAAGATTTTTGAAAAAAACATTTTTTTTTGTTTGGTTACGTGGAGTGGATAACTCTTCTGTCCAGAAAAAAGCATGTACTGCCCTGTCATAGACAATACAAATTGATCCTGTAGATTTAAATAGAAAAAGAAAACTACCGGTCGTTCGAAATATCCTTAACACCCCCCCCCCTTTTTTTTTTCTTTTTTCTTTCAGTTGTCCGCAGTTAAACAAACCCCCCCATTTCCCACATCTGTTTGCGGAAATCATTTTAGGGATGACCCTGGGGCAGTTTCGTGTTGTCTTAAGTTCAAGCCCGCTGTGTTAAGATTGGTCGTGAGACCGTGACGTTGTTTACCATTAGTCTTTCAGTATTTTAATTTTGTGTCTGATCTATTCTGTTGTAAGTTATTGGTTCTTAGAGATACGCATTTCAAATATCAATGAACAGAGGTCAGAATTTTTTTTTTCTAGCGTAACCCATCTTCATCTAAGGCCTGAATTCATTTATAAAAATGTGTGTTAAAATACCGTAAATTAATTCTGAGACTATAGCCACGTCAAAGACAAGCAAACAAAAAAAAAAAGGACGTAAAAAATGACGAAACAAAATAAAAGAAAAATCAATAAATTACAATTGTGTTAAAAATCCTTTAAAATCATGAAAGGCAATTATTTCATGTACAATTTTCAATTTAAAGCCTTCTGTGGATGGGAGCGAATACATTTAAAATATGGTTACATGATGTATACTGCTATATCATATAAATATATATATATACACACACACAAATGTTTCACAATTTTATAAGTTAATCTTATAACCGTAAAGTGATGCCACAATCTCAATTAGAGATATTTGTTCTAACATCACATGGCTGAGACTTTTCTCATCTGTTGTGTCCCATTTTCTGAAAAAAATAGAACATGTATAGACGGTTTTGGAAACTCTGACGGATCGCAAATGCCATTATATTTTTCTTGTAAAATTCATGCACACTGGCACGCACACACACACACAAAGTCACACATATAACCATAAACAAATACACACAAACGCATATACGTTCTGGTTTGGGCTGAATCATTTAGGTTTGTTAAATATAGGTAAATCATAAACGTATATCTAAACAAGACCCTAGGCCACGAAAAGAGCAGTGAGCCCTCACTCCAACCAGCCCACATATAACATACGAATGTGAGCAGTTCCACTCAGCACACATATAACATACGAATCTGAGCAGTCCCAACAAGCACACACATAACATACGCATGTGAGCAGTCCCAACCAGCACACATATAACATACGAATGTGAGCAGTCCCAACCATAAACATATAACATACGAATGTGAGCAGTCCCAACCAGCACACATATAACATACGCATGCGAGCAGTCCCAACCAGCACACATATAACATGCGAATGTGAGCAGTCCCAACCAGAAACATATAACATACGAATGTGAGCAGTCCCAATCAGCACACATATAACATACGAATGTGAGCAGTCCCCTGCACGCGAAAAAACAACTCAAACACACGTGTTTAAGAAAATAAATAGCGGAACAAGATATGCTACTCACCTGTATTTATTCAAAGCAGTTCAAACTCAGGTAAGACAATACCACAAGGGCATGGTGCAGTTTTACACACAATTGTACAGATAGCTATGTGGTTCAACATTGTAAGAAAGATTTATGTATTCAGATAAATATATACATTTATAGCATATATAATCTTATTCTAATGTTAAAGAAACTATTAATTCTTATACAAATTATCACTTAAGGCAGCGGTTCTAAACCTGCGGGTGGCGACCCATGTGGGGATTGAGCGACCCTTACACAGAGGTCGCCTAAGACCATCGGAAAATACATATTTATGAAGTAGCAACGAAAATAGTATTAATATATATATTGGGGAGGTTGAGAACCACTGACTCAAGGTGATCGACAGAAAAGACAATTAATAAATGTTCATGCCCTTACTAAAATTTGTCTCTGCTAATCCTATTTCGAAACCTGTGACCCATTGAATTATAACAAAATAATCTGCACAAATTTCATCTTTTGTCTATGTCTCCTTGAAGATAAGTATTGCAACTAAGGTAAGTAATATTTTTTTATACATAGAGCAATACAAAAGCATTTTAAAACCTAATGAGGAAATAGAGAGATATAACTGCTTTTCAGAATAATAAAAAAAAACGAAAAATTGATCGGTTATTTATAATAAATGAAGGACTGCTTTCTAGCTGTGTGAAGTAAAAAGTCGAACAAAGTGTATAATCTGTGATATTTAACCTTATTGGTCCAATTTCTTGAACTGCTTTCTGTTTCTTGTTGTTTCTTCATTTGTCATGTCTGCTGAGGAAGGCTTTTAGTCGAAGCGTTTTTCTTTTATTGTCCCGTCTTTCTATTTCAAGCGTCATCACACCTTGTTCTTTCTATACTGATTATTTAAGCGCAACATTTTACAACTCTACTATGGGAACTTGAAAACCATGGCGATTTTCCGCTTTTAAAAGCCTCGTCAGGTATAACGGCCAGACCTAAGCTAATCTAAACCATAAAATAAACTGTAACATCTAGGTAGCTTATAGTTATAGCTACGGCTAACAGAAATAACATACCCGAAGCGGTAACAGCTAGGTAGCCAACTGTAGCCAGAGCAACCAAGACGCATTTGTAGATCTCCATCATTTAACATCGTGATAGCTGAAGGAACTTGAGTTACACTTGGAAATACTTTGTTCAGTGCAGTTGCTATTTCTAGCAGAATTCATTCCGAATAGACATCTGGACTAAATATAACTACAAGAAATTCCTTATCTCTAAATAAAAAATTTGAAAAAAAATATATTAAAAAAAAAAATCTACTCTTGAATTTCAGCTTGAGGATAAATTTAGGTGTTTATCTGTTGATGGCAAAAAGATTAAAACATGCACAAAGCCATCTAATCAATGAATGGGATAATTTTTTTATAGAAAATATAATTTTCCGGAAACCATCGATGCTGTCAAAAATAAGACTTCAATACGGGGTAGAGTTGCCCTCTCCTGACTGTTGAGGTTAAGAACAGTCGGCGTTGTAGTCGCCCAAAGCGACGACCCCGAATGAGTTCGAGAAAATAAGTCTTAGCCGCTTACATGGCGGCCGGAACTGCCTGCGTTGCAAACAAGTTGGAGAATATGATTTATGCCATTTTCTTCACATCCTAATTTTAAAAACTGAATTTTAATCCCATGTTAAATCGCGATTCGCTAAAATGATTCAGTGTTTCAAATATTTTAGCTGTTGACACATTTTCTACGACCGAATCTAGAATTAACAGGGGCACCCCATCTTTTTTTATATTTTTTTAGTGAGAGAGAAAGCTTGTTTTCTTGCTGTTCTTATGAGTTTGTGTCCTAAGAACGAATTAATGGAGATTTTTTAATTCCCGATTCTTAAAATACAAGGCTTGCTAATGACCCTTGAAGCTTTGCAAGGCAAATAACTGCTTTTAGGTGAATATAATATACTCTTACAAATCCAATTAATACGTGTAGGTCAGTTTATCTTATCCTATAGAACATGATCCGAACAAGTGGAGTAGCTAGGATTTTGCTGCGCGAGGTGGGAAAATAGCTTTGCCACCCCCTTTCACGAAAATAATTCTACACTTGGCCATAAAATTCAACCCTTCATTATAAAGATAAAGTGCCACATGGAGTGGATCACTCTCTCCAATGATCCGAGCAATGTTTTTTTTTCTTATGTGAATGTATTGAATGGTTGCCATTCTCAACTGGCGCGAAGAAAGCCACAACTATGAGTTATATGATTTTTAATTCAAACTTGTCGATGAAATAAAGTTTGCATTAGTCTTTACAATTTTGCAACCGCTCAAAACAAGTTTTGGTATAAGTCCTACATACACATACTTAATTATTTTATTTTATATTAATATTCTAATGTGCCACCCACTTTTACAACGCAGATTTATTTCACCAACAATTTCAGAAAAAACAAAAGAAAATATTATGCACCGAACGCACTTGCGATATTTTTAAGAATCTCATTTAGCGCGGTTATCGGGAATTTTATTTCATAAAGTCCTTTGCATCTTATTTACTTCATCTTCTCCACGAAAAACAGGAAAAGCTGCTTGTTTGGAGGTTGGTGTTGGGGGAGGGGCTTGCAATTTAAAATAATATGTTGTCGTCAGCAACGACTCTACGTGCCAAGTTTCAGCTCGATTAGGTTGACGGGAAGTGGGTCAGTTAGCAGTCCGAGGATTCGGACTAAACGAATATTCAATCTTCTTCCTTTAAATTAGATTAGTCTGCCTGACTTTTTGAACAATCTAACTTTCCATAGAAGTGACTCAAAGCGAATTTAAGGTTTTAAAACTGATGCAAATATATATGATCTTTAAAATTTGGTAATATTTGTTACGTCTGATGTCCAAACGCCTTTTCGGACAGCTCCGCCATGGACAGCTCCATCATGGCCAGCTCCGTCATGGACAGCTCCGTCATGGACATCTCCATCATGGCCAGCTCCGTCATGGACAGCTCCGTCATGGACAGCTCCGTCATGGACAGCTCCGCCATGGACAGCTCCATCATGGCCAGCTCCGTCATGGACAGCTCCTTCATGATCGAATGTAGGACACACGCATGAAAACTTTATGACTGTACTGGTAGCTAAATTCTCCATATTGCGACCATCTAGTCGGAAAGATCACACTGCGTTCAGTAATTGCATTTATCTCTGTATTCGGAGCAACTTTCACCCACGTTTCATGTGTATGATTCAATAACACCAATTCAAACACCAATATAAAGTGAACGCATAAATATGTCTGCACGAAGTGTTTTTATGCCTACAATTTCACTGTCGTTAGCTGTCATTTCTCTAGTAGAGTCACCCAAACAAATTTAACTGCATACGTTGCTGTTATCAGCCATTTGTTCTCGCTTCAGAGATGCTAATCCCATGCATTTTGCTCCAACATCCGTCCCCACTGGGATTTCTTTTCCAGGGGAAATAACACAATAAAACGCATTAGAAAATTGTGTCATTTTAGTGCAGCGGTTCTCGACCCGTGGGTCACGAGCCCATTGGGGGGGGGGGGGGGGCCGAAGGGCTCTTACCCGGGGGGCCCCCAAAAAAACCCAATTTTTTTGAGTAGCAGCGAAAGTAATTTCATCGTTGGGGGTCATCGCAATACGAGGAAATATATATACAGGGTCACATCATTAGGAAGGTTAAGAAGCGCTGTCTTAGAGTATGAATTTCCAAACGGATCGGGTTGGTAATGATGAAGTGTATACTCTTAGTGTCTCTGATTAAAAATATATGTAAATGACTTTGTCCTGTCTGCTAACACATGCATGGGTTCTAATGTTCTCTGACATTGACATCCACACCGAGGCCCACATCTCTCATTATCAACATATCGAGTTTATTAAAAAAAAACTTATCTATTCATGGCCAATAAATGAATCTGGTTCCAGGTGAGAATCAGCTGATTTCCTAAACGACGATGATTATTTTTGAGTCATTAAACCAAAAAATACTCGATGGTGTCCACAGACAATTGTTTTTTAAAATAAAAATATAATGTATATTTTTAAGAACGATAATTTTTTCAAAACAATAATAATTTTTTAACAAAAAAATAATGACAAATAATGGAAAATCATATTTTGAATAATTAATAAGTTAAATTCAGTAGTATTTTATATCCTGGTATATCATGTTATACACCAACGGGACGGTGTTGAAATGTTAGATACATTAATATACTGTAACAAAGTGTTAAGGCTGATGTAAAACATATACCAAGACGGTGTTTATTTTTTAAAAAAATTGTTATTTAACTTTTATTTATCATTTGTTCTGTTGTCAGTTTTTGGTTTTTAAAGACACATATTTAAACTATCCCTGCACAGAGATCAGAATATTTTGTATAACGCAATCCCTCTTTATTTAAATATAAAATAAATTTAAAGGAATCCAGTTAATTATTTCATTAAAAAAGTTTAAATGAATGACTTCTGTGGAAGGGAGCGCAGCAACGTTATACAGTTACGTGAGTTATTGTACTTGAATCACGTTCGAATTTCAAATCCAATGAATTCTGTCACGTAAGTGTCAAAAACATTAAATATCAATGACAATTTATTTCTCCTTTTCAAGGCATTAACGGGTTTTAATCATTCTTTATTTATAAATTACTTTAAAATACATTAAAAGTTTGCTGAAAATTTAAAAAAAAAAGCAAATAACTCGTTTAAAATTGTATCAAAGAAACTTTAAAAAAATAAATAATCAAAATTAAATGAAAACCACGGCTTAGCAGGTACAGTTTTGTCACACTGTGTCCACTTCTATTGAGAAAAAACCCTTGTACGACGAAAACTCCGGGCTCCTTGCAAGACAGTCACTTCAGGAGCCTTGCATGACTGTCACTCCAGGTTCCTTGCATGGCAGTCACTCCAGGCTACTTGCATGATGGTCACTCTAGGTTCCTTGCATGACAGTCACTCCAGGAGCCTTGCATGACTGTCACTCCAGGTTCCTTGCATGACAGTCACTCCAAGCTCCTTGCATGACAGTCACTCCAGGTTCCTTGCATGACGGTAAGTTCAGGTTATTTCCAAATGGCTCACTGTTACGCACTGCCTTTTATATTGAGCAATTAATCTCCTTTTTTTAATTTTATGGCTCGTTCAAACAGTGCCTAACAAAGGGCTATACCATAGAGAAATAAAATATATGACACCCCAAAAAATACCAATTACAATTAATAAGGTTTAATTTAGTAATAATACAATTACAAAACAAAAGAAATATAATTACAAATCATCAACTTACAGAGAATGGGAAAATCTCGTACAGGTACACAATGAGTACAATGTGCCAATTAATAATGAAGAATGATGAATGTGAATAAACACATATCTAAATCGACATACATGAGCACCATACTCATATAGATGTCAAAATTAATTATATATATATATATATATATATATATATATATTAAAAGACACCATTTACATACACCCCTTCATTTACCTTTATTTCTTTTGCTCACCTGTCTTTTCTGTTTAGAAGAATTTAATAAATAGAGAATGGGTAACGTTACAATGACATAGGTTGGGGGGGGGGCATGACACACGAACATAAATTTCCTCATATGGGAATGCCTTCAGGATTAAAGAAATATAAATGCTTTACATAAATATTATATAAAGGGCAGTGAGAATGGGCGGGACAAAGGAAAAGTCACACTGTGCGCCAAATCAGAGGGCGCCAACATCATAGCTTTTGAGTTTTTGATTTTTATGAGTTTTTGAGTTATAATTAGTTTTTAAGTTATATATTTTTTGAGTTTTATGAGTTTTTGAGTTCTTTGAATTTTTCAGTTATATTAGTTTTTTCAGTTATATTAGTTTTTTTAGTTATATGAGTTTTGCGTTATGTTAGTTTTCGGAGTTTTTGAGTTATCTGAGTTTTAAGTTATGTGAGTTTTTGAGTTATGTGAGTTTTAAGTTATGTGAGTTTTTGAGTTATGTGAGTTTTTGAGTTATGTGAGTTTTAAGTTATGTGAGTTTTTGAGTTATCTGAGTTTTAAGTTATGTGAGTTTTTGAGTTATGTGAGTTTTTGAGTTGTACGAGTTTTTGAGTTAATACGACAGCTGTAAATATAACTTACACAATTCATGGTATTGTTCGAATACAAGGACCTATATATATATATATAAAGTCAATATTTGAAGAAAACCTTATTTTAATATATTTATTGTTGTTGAATTGGAGAACAAGCCGATCCAAATTGAGTCTCAAGTTATTTCCATAGTGGTCTTTTTTGTGTGTGGACGTATGAAAGCAATGAAGTAGCTAGAATTTGGGCGGCCCGAGGAGGAACACCCCACCCCCCCCCCAAAAAAAAAAAACAACAACAAAAAAACACAAAAAAACACAAAAAAAACAAAAACAAACCCAATTACAACAGATTATGAAAGCAATGAAGTAGCTAGAATTTGTGCGGCCCGAGGAGGAACACCCCACCCCCCCCCCAAAAAAAAAACAACAACAAAAAAACACAAAAAAACACAAAAAAAACAAAAACAAACCCAATTACAACAGAGCATTCTACATCCAGTGGCAAATGCCACCTCCCTATTTAAAGGAAAAAAAGCTCCTCCCTGCGAGGCGCCTTGTCCAACCAATCTGCCCACGTCTCTGTTTCAAGGTAGGTAACATTGCAAACAATTAAACTATAATTAGAGGATCAACAAAAAGTCAAACAGAAGAATATTAAAACTCTCATGGGTACTTTTTAATTTAGACAACAGCTCCATTCAATCTTTCACTTTTGTCTCTTTTCTCTCTCTTTTATATACATGTGTATATACTGAGAGAGAGAGAGTAAAGTTGAGTCAAAGAGAGAGAGGAAGGAATTAGAGTCAAGCAAAAATTAAGTTACTTGATCTAAAAATTATTTTTTATTTAATCATAATCACAATTATCGGGAAAACCCAACCATCTATTTTCTTTTTGTGCTTTTTATTTCTAAATATTTCTAAATGAAAGTAAAATTATTTTGACCTACATACAGTGCCATCTTCACACTAACCTGTGTTTTAGATACATGTTTATTGGATTGAGATAGTTGTTGTTGTTTTTGTCAAGTGCATGCTTAACATTCAAAACAAAAGTAACGAAGAAAGCTACTAATATTAACAGAGATCTTTATTCCCACAGTCTAGTTAGGAATTGTTGTGTCAACATCTCAACTGACGTTTTCAGCATTCATCTGATTTCGACGGTAATGTCCCTGTCGGCGTCTCTTGGCTTTCATCACCTGATATCAAATACAAAAACCATTTAAGTAAAGAAAACTTTTTATTATATAAGTTGACCATTTGATTATAGGATCTGGGCCACACGCACAAAATCATCATTCTCTACCACACATACACATATAAGTCGGGGAAGTCAATCGGTACATATTAACATGGTACACATTATATGAGCATAATGACATTTATATATATATATATATATATATATATATATATATATATATATATATATATAGATAGATAGATAGATAGATAGAGAGAGAGATAGATAGAGAGATAGAGAGATAGATAGATATAGAGAGAGAGAGAGATATAGAGAGATAGAGAG
>CAXITT010000091.1:410856-430595 GCA_964033795.1 Lymnaea stagnalis | reverse complement strand
ATAGATAGATAGATAGATAGATAGATAGATAGATAGATAGATAGATAGATAGATAGATAGATAGATAGATAGATAGATAGATAGATAGATAGATAGATAGATAGATAGATAGATAGATGGATAGAAAAAACGGTATAAAAATAAAAATAAGAAATAGTACTTAGCTTGTAATTAGTATCTGTGGGCAGCAATAGATACTACTTACCACGTTTTTTCTGTTGTTTTCTGAAGGCTTTCTGCCGACACGTTCGCTGTTTTGTTGCGTTTATTTTTTCAGGTTTAACCTTACTCTGTTTTACTCATTTCATTTTGTACTAACCTGATTGCAGTCTCTCCCCTTATTACCCCTAAAGGAAAGCAACAGTTACAAAAATATGCCACTTGGGTCGCATGGCATCGCAACCTACCCCCAACCCCTTTTTCCTACGCCTCTGAATCTAGCTAAAATCCGCATACTTAAACGCTACACAAATAAATCGATACCAACGTCATGTATCGATCTCACAAAATCACATACAATTTCATACAATCACATACAATCACGTACAATCAACATGTCATCACTCTAGACAAAACATGCTCAGCGTAGAAATAAGGATTGGTGAAACCTGGACAAACACTTTTAATGGCTGGTCAGGGAAGCACACTTCCTTTTACCTGAATTTATTGAACTCACCTGTTTTGTTCAGATCAAATCAGGGATGAAACCCCCACAAGGGCAAGGGGCAACGAAACACTCAATGTTGCAGATTATTCTTGCTATGGGGGGGGGGATCACAGAAAAGACAAATATTATATATAAATATAAACATACAATTAGCTGTTAGTGTACTAATTGACATTTTGTCTAGTATACCTATGTACGGTTGGTTTTTATACTTAAGGAAGGTTTGTTTAGTATAACTAAGCCATTTCCCTAACTTACAAATCAATGTGAGGAGAAATACAACAAAAAAATGTTCAACTTATGCAACAAATGGCGTTTGTTAAAATTTAAAAAAAACGCATCCTTTGTGTTAAAAATATGATCTGCTGATAACATAGCTCCCAAACTCAGTTACTAATGTTAAAAATATGATCTGCAGATACCGTAGCTCCCACACTCAGTTAATATGTTAAAAATATGATCTGCAGATAACGTAGCTCCCACACTCAGTTAATATGTTAAAAATATGATCTGCAGATAGCATAGCTCCCACACTCAGTTAATATGTTAAAAATATGATTCTAGATAGCATAGCTCCCACGCTCAGTTAATATGTTAAAATATGATCTGCAGATAGCATAGCTCCCACACTCAGTTAATATGTTAAAATATGATCTCCAGATAGCATAGCTCCCACACTCAGCTAATATGTTAAAAATATGATCTGCAGATAGCATAGCTCTCACACACAGCTAATATGCTGACGCGGTCAGCATAATTCGTGTCTTTTCAATTCAAGGGACAATGTGATTGGGACAATGTGATTGGGACAATGTGATTGGGACAATGTGATTGGGACAATGGGAATTGGGACAATGTGACTATTAGGCGTCTCAATAAACTCAGTGTTGGAATTTCACCATGCCCATAGCGATATCGTGTTTGACTTGCGAACTCAACCAGATTGATTTCGAAGTTGTATACATCTTAATAAGATCTGGTGTTTGAAAGACTCATTTGTCATGGCAGACATCATTGCCAACCATTCAAATCGTTTTGGAAACAAGGTAACCTTATTTTTCGAGAGCATCAGAAGAAACATAAATCACCACATAATTAAACAGGTAGAGAATACAATATATTTATTAAGTTGATTCAATTTAAACCATAGTTTTTTTCTTTTTAAAAAAAACAACAAAACGTTAAAGATCAGAGCCATCTCTCAAACTAGACATGTGATAGGAATGTGATAGGAATGTGATAGGAATGCGATAGGAATGTGATAGGAATGTGATAGGAATGTGATAGGAATGTGATAGGAATGTGATAGGAATGCGATAGGAATGTGATAGGAATGCGATAGGAATGTGATAGGAATGTGATAGGAATGTGATAGGAATGTGATAGGAATGTGATAGGAATGCGATAGGAATGTGATAGGAATGTGATAGGAATGTGATAGGAATGCGATAGGAATGTGATAGGAATGTGATAGGAATGCGATAGGAATGCGATAGGAATGTGATAGGAATGTGATAGGAATGCGATAGGAATGTGATAGGAATGTGATAGGAATGCGATAGGAATGTGATAGGAATGTGATAGGAATGTGATAGGAATGTGATAGGAATGTGATAGGAATGTGATCATTGTAAACGTGATCGTTTGTCCAATGTCATCAAATACATTACCCGAGGCCGCAACGACAAGGTAGCCAACGGTAGCCAGTGCTACAACGACATATTTGGAAAAGTCCATGATTTATTATCGTGATAGTTGACTTTGTTTTGAGTTACACTTTGAAGTCTCGTGTGTGTTTTGTAGCGACGATCTATAGCAGAAGTGGGTGAGAACGGACATCTGGACCGGGCCTAAAACTAGGTTGCTTATCTATTTATTTTGTTTTCCTCTATCATTTCACAAAAAGAAAATATCAGTTTTGTACCCAGTACCTTAACTCACTTGTTAAAATGTGCGGATGTAATTATTAGTGGTACAATTCTTGTGAATAAATAAAACAATGTAATTTAAATAGTTTCTTTGAAAAAATAATTGGCGTCAGCTAGCCTATAAAGATCTATTACAATCTTTTATTTTCCTTTCATCTTATTTCAACTTTAACCTACACTGCAATTATAATCAATGTCTGAAGCCGTAGCAGAAAACTGGTTTATTGAACACAAGCAAACTCAAATTTTCAGCACAAATGATTTTAAAAATTAAAAAAAAAAAACAAATAATTTCTTCAAGTTCGATTCAAATGAGAATTACTATATTAATAAATGATGGTTCTAAAATTACTGCCACGGCTTTGTCAATAGTTTTCAAAGGCTGTCTCACCTTTGCCAATAATTTATAGGTATACAAATATAAAGAGAATCTTTAAAATAATTTTCTTGAATGAAACATAGCATTTAATAATTTCGTACGCAATTTCTCGGAAAATGAAAAGACGCATAGGCAACACATTCTTCACTATAATGGCAAAAAAAAATCGTAATATTTTTGTTAACTCAAACATATATTTTAAAATTAATCTATTATTTAATTAGTTTAATTTGATGTGTTTTTTGTTTGTTTTTTTGTTTTTTTGTTTTTGTTATTTGTCAAACATATGATCTATCTTGCAAATAATTTGTTGTCATTTGTTAAACACGTTGAATACTAAATATAATTTGATTATTATTTTATAGAAATTTTCAAAACCAAATCTTTTTTTTTTTATGTTGTTGGTTAAATATTGAGTTTACTGACCGAAAAATATCTTTTGAATTCGCCGATTTTAAAATGTCTTATTTAATGGTGCATCGTTAGGCTTACTTCTTCTAACCGTATTTGTGTGTCATGCTGCTCATGTCATTCTTTCCTCCTGGGAAGATGTCTCCTACTCAACTGTCAGAGACTATTTTAATCAATTTCGCGCAGCCCGAGAATCAAATTTGAAATTCAATTCCCTTGTAATACATTAAATTATACTTTAAATTAAGAAATAATTCATTGATGGCTCGTCATTGACAAATGTATTCTATGGTGGTTCATCTTATTGGATCGTCATATAAAAATGTAGTTTATGGTAGGACATCATATTGGATCATCACTGACAAATATAGTTTATGGTGATTCATCTTATTGCATCATCACTGACAAATATAGTTTATGGTGATTCATCTTATTGCATCATCACTGACCAATACAGTTTATGGTGATTCATCTTATTCCATCATCACTGACAAATATAGTTTATGGTGGTACATCTATTTGGATCATCACTGACAAATATAGTTTATGGTGGTACATCTTATTGGATCATCACTGACAAATATAGTGTATGGTGGTACATCTAATTGGGTCATCACTGACAAATATAGTTTATGGTGGTACATCTTATTGCGTCATCACTGACAAATATAGTTTATGGTGGTACATCTATTTGGATCATCACTGACAAATATAGTTGATGGTGATACATCTTATTGGATCATCACTGACAAATATAGTTTATGGTGGTACATCTTATTGGATCATCACTGACAAATATAGTTTATGGTGGTACATCTTATTGGATCATCACTGACAAATATAGTTTATGGTGGTACATCTTATTGGATCATCACTGACAAATATAGTTTATGGTGGTACATCTTATTGGATCATCACTGACAAATATAGTTTATGGTGGTACATCTTATTGGATCATCACTGACAAATATAGTTTATGGTGGTACATCTTATTGGATCATCACTGACAAATATAGTTTATGGTGGTACATCTAATTGGGTCATCACTGACAAATATAGTTTATGGTGGTACATCTTATTGGATCATCACTGACAAATATAGTTTATGGTTGTACATCTTATTGGATCATCACTGACAAATATAGTTTATGGTTGTACATCTTATTGGATCATCACTGACAAATATAGTTTATGGTGGTACATCTTATTGCATCATCACTGAGAGGGGGGTGGGGGAGCGGATGCCTCTGAAGGTAAAGGAGAACACTTAGTTTGACTAGTTGCTTTCTTACGACATTTGCTTCTCTACTGGATCTTTATTATTTAACGTCCCTCCAAATCCACCCCCCACATGGGGCCTGACGTATGCACGAATACATACAAACACACCCAAACACACACACACACATACACACACTCGCCCGATTGATCGGTGGTGTGAACACACTGAATTGATTTTAAGCTAATAAATGGCATCATGTTAAATATGCCATTTCATTAATTATTTACTAGTCCAAAAATGTAGTGTAGTAGAAACTGGTATAAACGTTGCGAACAGTGAAGGAGGAAACAGACTCCACAATGTGGCGTATAAAAATATGCTTTTATTTATGACGTATTTACAAATATTTCTTGGTAAGTGGAAGCAAATAAACATGTGGCAAAAAGTATATTTCTTTAAACAGAACAAAACATTTCATCGACAAGACGCAACGCAGTGACGAGGAACCTTTGTAGCATTCAGATTATTTTTAAAAAAAAATAAAGAAACACGAGTAGTTTGGAGGAAAAATTCATATGAAGAAATCGAATATCTTTCGTCACCCTTAAGGCATTGCTGTTCTACTGGTTACGTGTCAATCCCATCCCCTCTACGTGATCAATCCCACCCATCCACGTCATCAATCCCATCTATTCACGTCATCAATCCCACCCATCCACGTCATCAATCCCACCCCTCCACGTCAGCGGTTTCATTACAAATATTTCCTCTAAAGTTGACTGTTTCAGCACAAAGAGAAAATGTTCATTGCCTCACAAATGTATGGAATAATGCATCGAAGACATTTAACTAGTACACGAGAGATGTACGACTAGAATGCGACAGTGAACTATTACCAACCAAAAAATCTGTTTTATCCAAGTAAACTAACCCCATTACAGTATGTATTTGTAAAGATCTTGTTACTTTTAACAATGCAATACACACTACCAACAGGTAAATGAAATTCTAAATCACAGAAAGACAACTTTTCTAAGGAATGAGATTTGAAAAAATCCTCTACCATCAAGGTTAATATACTGCAGCCAGCTTGACATACGATTAAACTCGGGTGTCTGCAATATGCCGATACACACACAAGACACAAAGTCAGTTGACACATTAAATAAAATACGGTTATCTACCACTGTCCTACAATCAGCCACTAGTGCTCTACAATTTCCTACAATGTCCGACTAGTGTTCTACAATGTCCTACAATGTCCGCTAGTGCTCTGAAGTCTTACAATGTCCCACTAGTACTCTACAATGTCTTATAATGTCTCACTAGTGCTCTACAATGTCTCACTAATGATCTACAATGTCCCGCTAGTGCTCTAAAATGTTTTACAATGTCGCACTAGTGCTCCAAAATGCCCCAACAAAAGCTCTACAATGTTCTAACAGTGCTCTGCGATATCCTAGACATAACATATTACTTCTCTTCAACGTTACACCAGTTTTCTGCCATGTCCCACCAGTGTCCTAACAGGTCATGCTATTGTTCGACAATGTTCTCCCGGTGTTCTGCGGTATCCGACCATAGTCCTACAATGTCCTACTAGTCTTCGACAATTATTTCCCGAAGTTATGTGGTATCCAACCATTGTCCTACAATGTCCTTCTGCAGTTAGACAATGTTCTTTCGGTATTCTGTGGTATTGAACCATTGACCTAAAATTTTAAACCAAAAGTTGGAGCAAAGCTTCCCCTACAGATGTTCTCTGTAAAATTTTAGATTCCGCAAAAAATTTTATCTAACTATGACAACGTTAAGTTTCAAGTTCAATAGCCGCCATATTGTGCTTCAGGATTGAAATGATAACTGCCATAATCATTTATTACCTAAAAACAAAAATTCATATCATAATACAACCCTTCATTACATTACTGACGGGAGCGAAAGGTTCTCCCCCCCCCCCTTAAAATCTCAAGAGTGCACTCAACTGATGATTTAAACGATTGCGATGATAATCCAGACTAATCTAAGTCCCCATTGAACGAGCAGTCATACATTATTACCTAAAAACAAAAATTCATATCATAATACAACCCTTCATTACATTACTGACGGGAGCGAAAGGTTCTCCCCCCCCCCCCTTAAAATCTCAAGAGTGCACTCAACTGATGATTTAAACGATTGCGATGATAATCCAGACTAATCTAAGTCCCCATTGAACGAGCAGTCATACAGTCGTTTGTGAATCCACGACTTGAGCTGATACAAGGCGAAGAACGAAAGCTGCAGCAACGGGATGGCGACGACGGCCAACCCGAGCGACACCCCGACTGCCACCCCCGGATAGTTCCAGTCCAGCACCCCGGGATATATCACGTGGTTGACGTGATCGGTCGACCAGTATATGACCGAGAATATGATGTACACACATCCGTAAATCAGCGGCGCGGCGAAATGCAGCAGTCTGATCGGCCGAGGGCTGATCAGGTGATCTATGACGACAAACACGAAATTCAACGCGTGGACGTTGGTGTTCTGAAGATCCAGCCCTTCAGCCGGGCGGTCTTTCACGAGCGGGTACAAGGCCGTGAAGAATATCACCGTGACGATGGGTGCGGACGCGCTGACGATGTCGGAGAGGCACCACGATATCTGGAAATAGAACGGGGTGCTCATGGACATGCTCTCGTCGTTGAAGCGACGGAAGGACTCATAGGACGACAGGCGCCGGCTCGCGGTGTTCCCGTTTTTGGCGGCGGCACCTCCCTCCTCGCTCTCAACTGAGACCGACAGACTCATGGAGTTGACTTCCTTGGCGTCGCCGGACGGGACGTACGTCTTGTTGACGACGTGGTTGTTGTCGCCCACGCCACAGTTTGAGGTGAACGATTGGCTCTCCAGGCTGGGGCTCGTCTTCCTCGGCTCTGAGAGTTCGGTCGAGACAGCGCCACTCTGTTTCTCGCAGATGCTGACCGGCCTCAGTTTAAGTTTTGTGATGTCCGTCTCAGCACGCCTGTAACAGAAGGTGTGGAAAAAAAATTAGACTTCATAGTTATAATATATCAGACTAACCAGTTTACCATGTCAAATTTGGTTGCGATCCATTGTTTGGTTCTTATGCTAAAAAATAACAAAAATCACACTGGGCTTTACATTGGAGATTAAAAGAGTTTCGGTCATCAAAGCACGAGTCTGATCTCATAATGGTTTTGATTTATGTCTTTTAAAGTAACGTTACACAAAATAGGTCGTAAATGCATGTGTTTTAAACACAATTATTTAAACTGTTAACTAATTTAATCACATCAGATGAATGCACATATTTTATAAAACAAAAAAAACCTTAAAAAAACACGTAATGTTGTCTAATAACTGAGTGGTTTTTATCACTGTAATCAATTTGTTATGATTGCTGATGCTGCTGCTGCTGCTGCTGATGATGATGATGATAAGATGATTAAATGAAACATATACATAAGGGCCTGTTGACAAACTCGATAATTAAATATACCTTTAGATGTACAACAAGACATGGCGTACTGCGTCTATATAAGAATACTCTAATCATCCTCTTAGAAATTTTACTTGATTAAAAGGGGAATATCCCCCCCCCCCACAAGAAATAAAAACATAATATCGTCCCTTGTAATATAAAAGGGGAATATCTCCACACTTAACATGGAAGGGAATATCTCCGCACATGACATGAAAGGGGAAATGTACGTATTTAACTGAAACGGGGAATATCTCCCTATTTAATATGAAATGGGAATATCTCCCCGCAGAAGATAAGATAAGATAAGATTTTTTTATTGATCCAAAAAAATGGAAATGTTTTTTGATTGCATTATACATTTTCAGCACAAAAATAAAACAATTTGAACACAAGACATTTATAATAAATTATTTCAAACAGCCATTCAGTGAGTTCTCTTAGCAAAATCGGGGACTTATTAGTTCTCATTCAGATGTGTGACTTAGAGGAAGCACGCCGGTAAATTCGTACAGATTGGGGAACAAAAGAATTTTTATATCGGTCAGTCCTCGCCCTGATGGAAAGAATTCGTCCCGAGCGGCCCGATCCTAAGTATCTAGGATGAAGAGGGTGGGATGTATCATCCAAAATGTGTTTAGTTTTGCAAAAACATCTTTCTTCAAATAGTTCTTCAAGTGAAGGATGTTTAGTTTGTGTTATGTTTCTAGCTTTCTTGATTAGTCGGTTTATGGGGTGTTTAATACCAGACGTTGAATTTCCACACGAGCAGGTAATATTGAAATTAATCAGGCTTCCAATAGTTACACTGTAGAATAAGTTAACGACTTGCTTGTTTACGCCAAAATTGTACAGCTTTTTGAGGTAGAACAGTCTTCTACCATCATGCTAAGATCACCTTTTTGTAAAAGACGAAGCCAATACCACCTACTTGTAAAAGACGATGCTCAGAACAGCGGCCAGTCCCATGTGCACCATCAGCAAGATGTAGGACCAGACGGTGAAGAAGACGATGAACGGCTTGACCACGGCCTTCTCCTTCCAGACGAGCGTGTTGTTGACCAGTGTCCGCTCGTCTTCCCTGGGGTCAGATTCCTTGACGTAGAAGTTGACGATGAGATGAACCAGGCCGTACACGGTGTACAAGGCGAGCAGGACTCTGATGGTGACAAATAGGGGGCGGGGCCATCGCCACTGTGAAGTTAAATCAAATGGCGGGATCAAACACTTGCACGACAAAAAAGTTTGTTTTGGGAATGTGGAAAGGGAAGTAATCAAGAAATATAAAGAAGCTAATACTTGTGATTATTTAAAACATGTGAATATCTATTAGGAGGTAGAGACAAATAACAATTGGTCTCTAGGAATGAATGCATGGCTGTTAATGCTGTGTTCAATAGACGCGGTAAAATAAAATTCCCAGAAGTTATAGCTAATTTGAAGTCTTATAAAAGTTAGTAACGTGAATGCATTTTTTGTCAAATAACTTTAGTAGATGGGAATTTCAGTCATGGCCTCCCACCGTTGTTTGGCGGGATCTTTCTAGCATTTATAATACATATATATAAATAGATATTGAAAGAGTTGGGTCACAAATGAAAAAAAATGATAGAAGGGGCCACAGTTACGTTGCTATATGGGATACTCATAACAAAAGGCCATCTCAGAACAGCTGATTCTTTCCACCGACCCCCCTCCCTCCACTAAAGCCTCTGACCAAAGAAGTGAATAAATAAATAATGACATTCACCACCACAAGGGTTTTTGTGAAACTTGAACAAGGTATTACGCAAAGTTAGTTTCCCTTATCTCCTTTTTTTAAAAAAAAAGCAAATTACTAAATTAGATCATTAGTCTAAAGCAATAGTTATATTTCTCTCTAATTTGGACTTGACCTTGGGGGACTCTCTTAACAGATAAGACCCACCTGGCAACAGTAAAAGACCCTCTCATTCCGGTAAGAGTAGAACAATTTTCTCAGTTGAAACTCTCTCCGTAGCACGTGCATCTTGGCGCTCTGGAGTCAGCATTCGATACGAGTCAGGCGTGACGTCACTGAAAGAAAAATAGCATAGGGATAATAGATAGGAATTTTGCTGATATGTTTCAAATCAAGGTATCTGCGACATCTAGCAGCCTCACGTCATGCTTACAAGGTGTAGGATCTCACCGGATGAGACACACATTGAAAATCAGGAAAAACTTATTTTCGGGGGGCTGTAGTTCTGGGTTGGGGCTGAAAATTTGAAAGAATGTGTCCTCATTGGCAACGAGTCCATGTGCTAGATTTCAGCTCGATGTGTTGAAGGGAAGTGAGTCGATGAGCCGTCCAAAGATTTTGCCAGCCAGCCACCCACGCAAAAAAGTGAAGTTAATAAAATTAATTTAAAAACGCTTCTTTCAACTGTTGTTTAGGTCAGTTAAGGTATCTTTAAAGATTTAGGTCAGTTAAGGTATCTTTAAAGATGCGCGCAGCTCAACGGTGTGGATAAAGGCCCAGAAAAGCCCTAATCGTGAAAGCACGACAGATAATGAGAAAACAGAATTTCTACAGCACAAGGTGTGGTCAAGCTTGGCAGGAGACATGAACAAACATATCGCAAGCCTTTCTTCGTGGAGGGATGAGAAAGAAGAGCGTTCAAATGTAAGAAATTCAACACGTCAAAAAAGTTTCAACGCATCTAGTGGGAGAGAGAGGATGAATGGCCCAACCACTACCACACTGTCAGGACAGAATATAAGTGAAGAGACGGTTACATCAGCGAGGCAAGCGAAAGCGAGATGTAATAGGTTCAACATAACTTTTGATAAGAGGGCTTTGGGAAATAATAATTATCAATTAAAATATATATTCTGTCTTATTTAACATTCAGTCCGTGGGTTATTAAAAAAACAACTTTGAAACAAAACAAAAAGCAAAAAACTGACCATGGTAGTAAACAACAAAAATAAAATAGCGTCACAAACGTAACAAACAATGTTAATGTTATCGCTAGTTGACACATCTGTGATAAACATACAGTTGTACCAAAAAAAAGAGAGAAAGAGAGAGAGAGAGAGAGCGAGAGATTGATAGAGAGAGAGAACTGATACCGTGATATCAGATATGTAAACAACTGAAGGGAGATCGTGTCTACATGTTCAACAAAATGAACTGCGTTGTTAAGAAGTGTTAGCACAAAGGGTCAGTCAAAGGGTCAGTCATTTGAAATGAAATCTATTCCTAAGTACAAGGCCAGGTTTTTATGTCGAACACTGGGATAAAAAAAAACATGTTCTTACACTCGAGATCCTACCAACACGCGGGCCTGCAAAGGGGGGGGGGGGGGGTTACAAGTTTGAAAATCCTTTCTGGTGACTTCTATAAACATATACATATACAATCCTCATATTTGACCCACCAGTAGGATAAGAATTGCCAAGTTAGATTTTACAATTTTCAACACAGGAATAATTGTGAAAAAAATATTTAAGAAATGGATCTGTGTCACGAAAAGAAGAAACCAATCTTTTTTCGGTGATCAGCTTTTTCTTTTTATTTTTAAGACCTCAAAAAGCTTGACCCCCTTCTCTGTCATGCAACATCAGGCAACGTTTTCATTGGTTGGGGAGAATGTCTGACGGGGGGAAAGACTCCAGGTCATTACTTTTGCCAGAATTTTTATGGCGTAAAGAGAGGGGTTTAGATTAATGGAACCAGGGGCGTGGAAAGGTTTATTGCCGCCATGGGTGGGTCAAGCTTTCTTCCGCCCCCTTCCACATAAAAAGGCGGCAGTGTGCCGAAAATGCCGCCCATCAATACAATGGAAAAGATGGCTTCCGGGGTGAGAACCGTCACTTCCACACCCCTTATGTCACCGAGTGGAAAATTTAACAAGATTTCGAGGAAAAGATTTTATCAACAACCCCACTGCAATAAAAAAAAAAAAACGAAAGAAAGAAAGAAAAATCAAACAAGTTGTTATCTCAACTATGAAAACAATGTTAATTAATGGTATGCCGCACCCCCAAGTCGACAATAGGTGAACTCTGGGTTGTAATCGGAAGGTGGTGGTTAGCGGTGTTGACTCCGATAGAGACATGACAGATAACACAGGAGGCTGTTACAGTTGATTGTTGGTGGTTTCATGGACCTTGTTGGAGAGAACAAAAAAAAATAAAAAAATCAACAGATTTTATTCATTACAGTAAGTTTCAGTTAGAAAGAGGCCGAATTTCGCTCTGTAAAGTTGAAGAAATAAACTGGTTGCATACTGAAATCAGGACATTGTGTTGTGGAGATAGAAACAAAGAAAAGTAAGAAACTCATGAAAAAATGTAAATGGTGATTCCATCAGAGGTGGAATTACTGTGGGCTGTAGTGTTGCTTGCGGAAAAGGTCGACCCGGGGGAAGGGGTGGGGGGTTGCAATGACATAACTAGGGTTAGTGCTGCTCGGGTTAGCCGAGGTTTTTTTTGTCCCCCCCCCCTCCATCACCTATCTAAGAAAAAAATCTTCGTTCGACCGAAAATCGATCCCCTTAAAGAAAGGGAAAAAAGTGCAGAGCCCTCTTGAGATCTTGTCTCAACGGTTACAACGAAGTGGTGGGATGTCAAGTCTATGAAACATGTGCGTGTCGTAGATCATCAGTGTTATGTCATATGATATCCAAATATTTCCACAATGCCACTCAGAAATCTTTCTAGGAACTCCCTCCAGTTACGCGAGTGGACACCACATTGAAACGTACACCCCACTGAAGTGTGCACCACATTGAACTATTGTATTTTTTAAACTGTAAGATGGATCGAGGATCAGATTGGTTTTCTTAAGTTAGCGAATCTGAAGATAAGATCCGCGGTCGGCTCCTCTAGTGGTGTAGCGGTGTCCCCTCGAAAACGACGCCTGACTTGGTCCGCCTCTGTACATGCTCCGATGAGGTGGAATTTGGTGTGAGGAAGATGACGTTATAGATTCTATACTTATCATAGTCAGTGGCATAGTTAATTATCATAGTCAATGGCATAGTTAATTATCATAGTCAGTGGCATAGTTAATTATCATAGTCAGTGGCATAGTTAATTATCATAGTCAGTGGCATAGTTAATTATCATAGTCAGTGGCATAGTTAATTATCATAGTCAGTGGCATAGTTTATCAAACACAGAGTTTATAAATTTTGTACTTTTGATAAAAATCAAATAATTTTCAGAGGTTACACTTTTACTGTATAGTTAAAGGATTAAAATGGCCAAACAATTTTGTATATACTAATTTTTCAAAAAAACTACTAAGCATCGTTCTAATTTAACATATTAATAAAATAGTATCAGAATGACTGCTTATCAACACTACGTGGCAACGATTAAAAAAAACAAAAAAAAAAAAAACACCAATCAACAAGAACAAGGTTAGTAGGTGATGAGTGCTGACGGAAGCGTTGATCTGACTGATCTGTGTAATGTCAACATACTGATCTAAATTCTAAACGATAAAGAAAATAATTCCCACCACGCCTCAGACCTTTTAGCCTTAAAGTGCACGGACGACGGACTAACGATGACGCCCCATCTATCACACTGACCATAGGGGCAATACCAGTGGTTGAATACGTCCTCGACCTTCTAGTCCAACGTAACCGTTGGTGAGAGCTGGTAAATGGAGGCGATGCTGATGACATTCAAAGTTATAATAGTTTAAGAGGATTGGGGGGGGNATTTTGAGGGGGGGGGGGGGGGGGGGGGGGGCATGCCAGAATCATTACAGATAAACACATTGTTAACGAAGTATCAGTGACCCCCCTCCACTGGATGTAAAAAAAAGGGGGGGGGGGGGTTTCGGATCGAATTCAAAGCCTTTTGAATTGTCCACGGTCTACAAAGCGGTTAGATGTTTCTGGTCCACAATGTTGATTGAATGTCAAGCCATAGAATTTCGGCGTCATATTAAACGCTTTTGAAAATTATGTCAACTAGCACCTATATAACTGCTTTATTTGTATCATTAATTCTTTGCCACTATCCAATATTATATGAAAAAGTAAAGATGGCGCCACTTGACGGGTAGATAGCGAGAAGTTATGACATTGCGAACACGACGCACCCAGCTCCCCTGTCACAACAAACTACACAAATTATAATAGGCTGAAATGAAGTATACCCCTCTTATGGAAATTTATTGCTTAAACTAATTGTCCGGGGAAAGGTATGGTTCGGGAAGTAATTATACAGTTTATTATAAAGATTGATGTTTAGCCATCCATGCTTGACATCACGTGTCGGAGTCGAAGACGAAGTGCACATATATATTTAAAAGAAATACGAATGTATGGAAAAAATGAGTTTCCTCCTCATACAAAGTTCGTTTGCCTCGAGTACACGTTCGAATTTGAGTTGTGTGTCACCGGAAGAGGGGGGGGACTGTGTTGGGGCGCTTTGTGGAAATGTTGAGTGAGATGTCCCACGAGTTGGTTGGGGGCCAAGACTGGGACGTTGTTCAGCCTAATAGACACGACCAGCTTCATAACGAACTCAATAAATGTTTTGCTGGTCGGATTGTTAACAGCAGTGGGGAGCGAAGAGCTATCGTGTGTGGCTTTGTTATCTTCAGTGGGACGACGCTACAGGACGATAATATGAACAACAAAAACAATTGTTCATGAGCTGACTGCATCTTATGAACTGTCGCCCCCTACCCTGAGGTAGGGGGTGGGGCAAGGAGACACAGCGCGCCGAGGGAGGGGGTGGGGCAAGGAGACCAATGCGTCCTAGGGCAAAGGCAAACACTTGTTCTGTCCCCCCCCCCTTCCCCGAAAATTAAAAAAAAAAAAAAAAAAAAAACCAAAAAAAAAAAANGGTGGGGCAAGGAGACACAGCGCGCCGAGGGAGGGGGTGGGGCAAGGAGACCAATGCGTCCTAGGGCAAAGGCAAACACTTGTTCTGTCCCCCCCCCCTTTCCCGAAAATTAAAAAAAAAAAAAAAAAAAGCCTGTTCCAAAATACCGAGTTTCATTCACTAAGCCAGTATTGAACTCGTTACAATCCACCCCTAGCCCCCGATCATTAAAAAAAAAAAAGAAATTTCCTAATGCATTTAAATTAACAATAGGGCACTTAAAGGTAAAGTGAAAAGTTCAGACATTTGAGAATAGCTTCCACTTTTTTCTTTCTCCAATAACCCGCCAAACAGTGGCAGGGGCGACGCATGAACTTCGCACCGACTAAAGCCACTTTACAAAACACGCTTTCAAGGAACGCACTTTATCAGAATACCAGTGAATGGTAAACTTCTTTTATTTTGCGCGCCTATTCAACGCGGCATTACAACCATACATATATACCTTGAGAATTATTTAAGTTATGGCATTATTTTTTAAAATGTATCTCTAAACTATTTATATCCCTACACTTGAGGGTTAATACTTGTAGGTAAATACTTGTAGGATGATACTTGTGGGTTAATACTTGTAGATTAAAAAATAAAAAAATTAAATTTTAAAAAAAGTGGTTGGGTGGGGAAGGGGGTGGAGGAAACAGCCTTTACCCAGAACAAAGTTCCAGGTTACAAATTTGAAATGATTTTCTTGTATTTCTGGCCGTCATTTAATGTTGGCTAAATCTGGACTGAAGTTCGTGGGTTTCCCAACCTGGGGTCTCCCCCCCCCCCCGGGTAAAGGAAAATAGTTTAGTTATGATCACTTTTTTCATTTTAGAAGGTGCAATGAAAAAAGTGATCATAACTAAACTATTTTCCTTTCTCAGTTTGATTTGCCATACTTGTAGGTTAATACTTGTGGGTTAATACTTGTGGGTTAATACTTGTGGGTTAATACTTGTGGGTTAATACTTGTGGGTTAATACTTGTGGGTTAATACTTGTGGGTTGGTGTCACGTGTTTTAGTAAAACAATTATTAGCAGGGTTGCGGAATATTTCAAAGGTTTGAAACCCCAGACCCATATGTTTTGTGTTAGAAACCTTGCTTTCTGTTTGTTCAACCTTAATGCTACCGAGAAGAGACGCGACGAATGATGTATACAACTTAAAATGTAGGTCAGGGTTCGGGGGTCATTTATCTTTCGGCACCAGATTTTCTGACCAGTTGCTGTTTGTCTCTCTCGTAGACTTACTGGTGATATTAAAACGCACTGCTCGGCGGGAGGTCAGAGGTCAACCAACCAAAAGCTCACCACCCTAAATCTTTTTGTACCGCCATTGGTGTCCGCTTTTAGTGGGACGAGTCTTCCTTTCAAGTTTATCATTTATGGAGCACTCTTTCAATAAACAAACAAACGATTTTATTAGTTTCAACTCTTAATGGCTCATTTTAAATGTATTTCTCAGTTGCATGGTCGGTTGTTCCTTTTTTTAATAAAGGTAATATCAAAATTGCTCACAATATTGTAATGTAACTCCGAAAGAAAAAAAAAACAACAACCCAACAACATTAGATTGCAACACAACACGTCACATCGTCATGGTTCGTTGCAACGCACAACACTATAAACACATCACGGTTATCTATCAAACACCTTTCATTTATTCCAGCTATTCAACACACGTACAATTTTCTCCCTTCATTATTTCCCCAGCTGACCAAACGCAACTTCCCCCCCCCCTCCCCCAATTTATTGCTACCGACGCTTCTCTATGCACGTTGACTGCGCCATTAAATGTTGGTTAAAACGATTCCTTCATTCTTAGTTGACTTATTTGATACACGTCGTGTGATGTGGATAGGACATTCATAAGTAAGGAATCGGAAATAGGACATAGAGCCGAGTTCAAGTTCGATAATTTTATTTTTTTCTAGATTGTGTTTATAGACAATTTCTAGATTGTGTTTATAGACAATTTCTAGATTGTGTTTATAGACAATTTCTAGATTGTGTTTATAGACAATTTCTAGATTGTGTTTATAGACAATTTCTANGACTACGTCATGGATGGGATTGAGCTCCTTGCAAATGTGAGGTCATAGAAGTCTGGGGGGTGTTTGTGGAGCTTTGCCCACATATTGACGAGATGGTGACTGCAGTGGAAAATCTGCGCCAGGGACGAAACCTGAAAATGGCGCCCCTACCGCGTCTCATCAATAAATGCTTTATGATTTAGACTTAAGCTTTTTATATATATATACGGAGACACAGGACAAAAATTGGTTGCAACAGGAAGTGACTCTAATTAGTGGGGCGAAAAAGGTAGGTGGGGGCGGAAGTAAGATTTTTAAAAAAAATATATGAAAAATGAAAAGACATTGGGGATTCCGCGCAATGAGCTGGGAACCAAGGATCTAAATTAATAAACACACTAAATAAATGTCCACAAGACTAAAATACATTTTTTGGTATTTCCCAATTTAGACTTAATTTTATTTTATCTGATATCCGGTAGCCCGTATCGTTCTTAAATACAACAGAGCGTTGGTTTTCTGAACGGCGATTATCTGACGCGTCGGATATCCGAACATTCCGTGTCTTTTAATAGTTTCATCAGCAGTGCGCATGGCAGTGAGCGTTGGCGTATAACGACACAGGAAAGAAATACCGAGCCCCTGTAGCATGATCCAGGTAAAAAAAAACAAACTAGACACGTACTGTACATGTTGTGACAAGTCTGGGATGATGCCAACAGCAAGCTTGTTAATTAATATGTATAGCACAATACGCGTACGTAAACAGAAAGTGACCAGGTTCTTGATTCTAGGCGCCATTCAATGCTTTTTGGACCCCGATTTACCGCTGATCATTTCTGTACACAGTACACTATACACTAAAGCAGGCCTGCACAATATGCGGGCCACATGTGGCCCGCGAGCACCCTCTTGGCGGCCCGCGAAATAACGAAATAGTCTTTATTATTATTATTTTCTTAATAGCTTTCCCCCTGTTCTATTATCTTTCGGCCCGCACAAGTCTTTCATTATAACGTGTTACGACCCGCACAAGGTTTTCATAAAGTATAATGGCCCGCCATACATTTTGCGTTGTCAGGCCTGCACTAAAGCATCATACGAGGGAGTTTCCAGTTATCCAAGACAAAGCTTGTCTGCAACAGCCACAGGTTACAATTAATATATACTAGGGTTGAGCCGGATGCAGTGTTTTTACAACAGTTCCGGGTATTTTCATGAAATACCCGGTGGGTCCAGTGTTACAAAATAAGAGTTAACTTATTATTTTCTATAAGCAACAGGCCTAGAGACAGTCCTACAGCCTACCTGCCGGCCTTTAAACAACAGCCCTACAGACAGAACTACATCCTACCTATCGGCCATGAAACAATATTCCTACAGATCCTACACCCTACTTTCTGGCCTTTAAAAAATAGTCCTACAGACAGTCACACGTGGCACTTTACTGATTAATAAAATAGTCGCCTCCGAAAAAATCAACCTTTTTGATTGGTGTTCAACCGTCACGCATCAAGCTTGCTGCTTGACAGCTTTTTTTATTTCTCCTTTCCCCACTCAATACTATTAGGATAAAACATATTGAGAAAGGGGAATACTGATGGTGAAATGGAAGCAGCCACACCAGAAACAATATATATATATATATATATATATATATATATATATAAGAGATATAGGTCATCAGTGGTTCGGTAAAGACATAATGAGCTTTTTAAATCTGAGCTGTCTTTATGGGTGTTACCAAATCAATTTAGTCGAAATTTATTTATTTATTTAGGCATTTTTTATATATCGCTTTTTCTAGATTGTGTTTATAGACAATTTCTAGATTGTGTTTATAGACAATTTCTAGATTGTGTTTATAGACAATTTCTAGATTGTGTTTATAGACAATTTCTAGATTGTGTTTATAGACAATTTCTAGATTGTGTTTATAGACATTTTCTAGATTGTGTTTATAGACAATTTCTAGATTGTGTTTATAGACAATTTCTAGATTGTGTTTATAGACAATTTCTAGATTGTGTTTATAGACAATTTCTAGATTGTGTTTATAGACAATTTCTAGATTGTGTTTATAGACAATTTCTAGATTGTGTTTATAGACAATTTCTAGATTGTGTTTATAGACAATTTCTAGATTGTGTTTATAGACAATTTCTAGATTGTGTTTATAGACAATTTCTAGATTGTGTTTATAGACAATTTCTAGATTGTGTTTATAGACAATGTCTAGATTCATTTCATACTCATTGCCCACATTATCAAGTCCCGTTCACGATGCCTAAATTGTGTGATGAGAATATATATTTTGCCTCTCTCCCGGAAGTTAGAGTGTCAAGAATCATGTCCACCTACTTAAAAAAAAATCAAACATGGCTGGGTAGTGACTGGTTGGACGGGCGACTTTCTAAATAGCCCCAAGACGGACCTGTGTTAGCCAGGAGATTTCCTCTCCTCTCTGAAGTGGACTTAACGCTAGAACGCAAAGTGGACAGTGAGTGTGTGTGTGTGTGTAGACCGGACATGCTGTTTACTGGGTGCTTGGACGGAGACCCATGACAAAAAGTAGTTGCAACAGGAAGTTACTGTAATTAGTGGGACGAGGGGGGAGGGGGGGGCTGAGGCGAAAAAGTGGGGGGGGGCGGAAATATGTTATGGGATACATTAAAACGGTGGAAATTTTTTGTGTCTTTTTAAAGCACAATTTTTTTTTTTTAAATTAAAATTAAAAAAAAAAAAAAAACTTTT
>CAXITT010000091.1:363679-401315 GCA_964033795.1 Lymnaea stagnalis | reverse complement strand
ATGGGGGAAGGTTGATCCAATACCTTAGTATCTGGATGAGTTATAATGGGGGAAGGTTGATCCAATACCTTAGTATCTGGATGAGTTATAATGGGGGAAGGTTGATCCAATACCTTAGTATCTGGATGAGTTATAATGGGGGAAGGTTGATCCAATACCTTAGTATCTGGATGAGTTATCATGGGGGAAGGTTGATCCAATACCTTAGTATCTGGATGAGTTATAATGGGGGAAGTTTGATCCAATACCTTAGTATCTGGATGAGTTTTATTGCATACAGTTTTTAATTATTCATATTTAACAGGGTTACCAGCTCAATTTAAAAAAAAAATTAAATAAATTATAAATAATCAAATAAATGATCAAACCACGTCCAGAGAAACAAAGACAAAGAGCCTTGCATCTCTCCGCACCAGAGAAACAAAGACAAAGAGCCTTGCATCTCTCCGCACCAGAGGAACAAAGACAAAGAGCCTTGCATCTCTCCGCACCAGAGGAACAAAGTCAATGAGCCTTGCATCTCTCCGTACCAGAGGAACAAAGTCAAAGAGCCTTGCATCTCTCTGTACCAGAGAAATAAAAGTCAAAGAGCCTTGCATTTCTCTGTACCAGAGAAACAAAGTCAAAGAGCCTTGCATCTCTCTGTACCAGAGGAACAAAGTCAAAGAGCCTTGCATCTCTCCGTACCAGAGAAATAAAAGTCAAAGAGCCTTGCATTTCTCTGTACCAGAGAAACAAAGTCAAAGAGCCTTGCATCTCTCCGTACCAGAGAAATAAAAGTCAAAGAGCCTTGCATTTCTCTGTACCAGAGAAACAAAGTCAAAGAGCCTTGCATCTCTCTGTACCAGAGGAACAAAGTCAAAGAGCCTTGCATTTCTCTGTACCAGAGGATGGGTCCTGTAATCAAAGCAGCAGATGTTCTCTTCTCCACCCAGCTCATGGACCTAACGAGATGTCAGTTTAATTTGGAGTGCTATGAAAATGCTCTTTTTAGGTAATTTAAGTTAAATGGGGGATAAGCTGAATTTTTTCACAAAGCTACTAATATATCTCTGGTTATTTCCCTTTTTAAATAACTTAATTAATAATTTAAAACACGTCAGTACATTTAAGGAGATGAGGGATGATAAGCTTTAAGACAACCACTGTAGATCGGTCACAGGTCTATTAGTCATTTATATTCCCCCCTCCCCACCAAAATAAAAAAAAATAATAAAAAACAAACTTATGCTAGATCCTATCTCATATTTTTTCTTATATAAATAGACAGAAAATTAGTTAAGGTAATATACACCCTGAAAATCAATGATTAAATAGCACCTAGTATTATATTATACATTCAAAAGAAATGTAACCCCCCCCCCCAGGTCAGTGGCGTGTGAAAGGCGCAGACAACCCCTGTTGGCAGTCGTTTTCTTTATGGTGATGCTCGGATTGTCGCTCAAGTGCAGAGTTGTTTTTCTTGGAATGTGGGAGCGGGGAAATCATGGCCAATCTTTGCTACCCCAACCCTCTATAAAATTGTATCACCTGTCGAAAATAAATTTACAAATTTTTTTTTTAAAGTAAACACTATAAATCCATAAAATGTGTGTTGTTTCATATAATTATTCTCTCGGGATGTTATTGAGGGAAATATGAACGATGCCGCTGGAACTTCCGGTCTTTTAAAAAAAAAATCCTTTATATTAACTTCACTTTTTACCTATGTTTCAGGCAAAATCTTGGGACGACAATTTGACTCACTTTCAGTTATCCTATAGAAATGAAACTTTCCGATGACAACACATTCCATCACATTTTAGTTATATTTCCAAAACTTCCGTGTTCCATCCAGCACAAGCGAATAAACTTGATTAATAAAATTGTTTTATTAAAAATGGAAAAAAAAGAATTTAAAAAAATAACGAACCTGACAGAAATAAACACCACTAAATACACTAAACTTAAATAGCGATTCATATAGAGTGCTACATTTGAAACTAAATAGTTTCTAAATGGTTTAGCACAAGATATAGCACTACTTACAGCATCATACTTAGCACTCAACATACAATCATTACGTAGCACGATTAAAAAATTATTAATAAACTTTAAAAAAAAAATATTTCAATTCCGGTTTGTGTGAAGAGCCCTTCCGTTGAAGGTTTTTTTGTTGTTGTTGTTTTTTTTAAAAATAAATATTTTGATAAAATCTTAGAAGAAAAAAAGTTAAGCAGTTGCGTAGCTAGAGGGGACTGTTCGCTCTGAATGGCACTTTTTTATATGGAGTGGCAGCATTTTCTGTCAACTACTTATTCCCCTTCAAAGGTGGTATTTTTCGTGGAAAGTCGGTGGCAAAAATCTTTGCTCGTTCCGGGCTGCCCAGCCATAGCTACGCCACTGTGGCTTATAGAAGGAAGATTTGACATGCCTTCCCGAAAATATCGTGATTTTCCCTAGTAAATTAAGGACTCCATGTATGTTCATAAAAAGACATACATTTAAAAAAAATCATTTAAAAAAAAAAAAATCTGTCCAATTAAGAAAGTGTTGACACAGGCCAACCCGATGCCACCACTGCCCAGACCTAATTAGACGATGCTTCCCGTTTCTACACACCCATCTCTACAGTCTCTTGACAAGGCTCAACTTACGCCAGTCATCCGGACACCCTTCCATTGACTGTTGACCTGTCCTACCTTTGAGTCAAGCCTAGATCAATTACTCCGTGCATGTAAGCACGCCAAGAATTCATGAACACGGAAAAGCTCATCAGTGTAAACCCGGGAAATATGGGGGAGGTAAGTCTCGGGAGTAGGGGGAGGTAAGCCTCAGGAATGGAATAGCCCCCAACGAGGTCACCTTAAGATAATTTTAAGACCAGCGGTTCCCACACAATTTGCCGCGCTTCTCTTCCGGAACTAAAAATGTATTCTCATCTCATTTTGTGGTTTTTTTTTCGTTAAAAGAAAACTTTACTAAACACTTTAAACAGTTGCAAACAATATTTCCATTCACTCGGCTTTCCTCCAGTTGTCCGCTTACCCCCAATATTCATTCACCCATTCTTTAGCAAATCGGTCGGAAACATTCGGCCTCAGAGCCAAATGCGGTTATTTGAAATATAAATGCCGCGTTTTTATTTTTATTTAGCTATAAGTATTTAAATTTGAAAAATTAATTTATAACGTCATTTGAATATCAATAAACTAACCATATTCAATATCTTGTTTTGATTGATCGGCATCTGAACTGAATGGTCAAATTAAGCACTGTATATGGCTGCCTGCTATATAGTGTATATATCAGTGAGGTTTCTTAATTTTAATTATTAGTAATGCCATTTCAGTTCAGGTTTGATGTTTGCATTCACTTTAGTATTCCTTCGTCCTCTTAAATTTCTTTCTTAGCAGATATAATTTATAAATAGCTATTTACTCAACAAACAAAGAAAAATATTTTCCAATCAGTGACCAATATTTATTTTCATTTTTACTCACATCATGCTCCGTATTTGTACTAAAGTCATTAACTCATTTGTACGTCTTCAAACCTTAGGCTAGTGGAAGTTGATCAAATAATTACCAGATTTGGCACAAATGTTGATCCCCGGGCATCTTTGCTGGATGGGTTTCGTTCCCGGAGAGTTAATGAAGCAATTAGTTACAAGAGCTTTACACCTAACATCAAGAGCGAGGTCACTATGACGACATTGCCAGGTTAGCACACCATTCGGGTCTCTAAATTGAAATACTGAAAGGAAAGCAAAACACGCGCGCCAATCAGTTTCTATGTGAGAGTTAGCTGATATAGTTACTAGTCGGCCTATATCGCAATATGATATTTGGTCTTAATGACTTTTAATTCATAACAAATAATATATTACCATTTGATTAATATGATGACATTTTGGCGTCATTTGATGCGTCCGATACGATGTTTGTTCGGATCACAATTTGTCACATATGACTTTCGATCGACATATTATTTTGGTCGATATGACATTTGAACGTCATAGTTTAGGCTGGATTACATTTTATAGATATGTCATTTAGTAGATTTGACACATGTGAGATATTCTTTTTGGTCTATAGGACATCTGCTTGAAGACGCACTTGACAATGTAAAAGCTATAAATACTGTGTTTAATAAGAGTTCCGTCGGCCGATCATGAAGTCAACGAAATGTCCTGATTTCTATGGGCCTAGAGCCCCATCCACCAAAGGCTAAGTCGCTCCAACTGAAGACTGTGCTTTGTGCTAAAGTGATACAAGGTTTGCGTGGGTTTTATATAGTGAGATCCTAGTATTTTCTAAAGAATTTGAGCACATAAAATTCAAAAGCATCAACAATTAATATACGTTTCATAAAATGGTGTGGGTGTTCCACTTAGTCATATTTGGACGTTCCCAGGATTCTTTATTTGGGTGTTCCCAGGATTCCATACTTGGATGTTCCCAGGATTCCATACCTGGGTGTTCAAAGGATTCCATACTTATGTGTTCCCAGAATTCCATACTTGGGTGTTCCCTGGATTCCATACCAATGGTGTTCCCAGGATTCCTTTTGACAATTCATTTCGAAAAGTTCAAAAGTTTATAAGTTTATTTGAGAGCGTCCACATTTTAAAGGGAGATAATTATTCTAGCTTTCAAAGCAGTGGTTCTAAAACACGTATCAAAGTGTCTTTATTAGAAAAGAAATATCATACATATATTTATAAATCGTGTTACACTCTTATAATTCTTTAGTATAAACTCTCCAATCCATCCAAATTTTTATCAACATCCTAAAATCCATCCAATTCTTTTTATCAAAACGATCCAATTTATCCAATTCTTTTATCAAAAAACTCTCCAATTCATAAAATTCTTTTATCAAAACTCTCCAATCCATTCATTCTTTTATCAAAAAACTCTCCAATCCATAAACTTCTTTTATCAAAACTCTACAATCCATCAACTTCTTTTATCAACACCCTCCAATCCATCCAATTCTTTTATCAACACCCTCCAACCCATCAAATTCTTTTATCAAAACGCTCCGATCTATACAATTCTTTTATTAAACTCTCCAATTCATTAAACTCTTTTGTCAAAAATTCTGCTTCCATCCAATTCTTTAATAAAAAAAACTTCATTCCATCCAATTGCTTTTACCCAAAACTCTCCAATCCATCCAATTTTTGATCAAAACTCTCCAATCCATTCAAATTTTTAACAAAACTCTACAATCCATGCAAATCTTTAATCAAAACTCTCAATTCCATCCAATTCTTTTATCAAAACTTTTCAATCAGTCGAATTCTTTTATAAAAAGACTGCATTCCATCAAATTCTTTTTAAAAAAATTCTAACCCAGCTTATCCTTTATCAAAATTTCCCTATCCATTCGTTCTTTTATCAAAATTCTCTATTCCATACAATTCTTTTATCAAAAACTCTCCAGTCCATTCCTTTATTTTATAGAAAACTCTACATTCGATCCAATTCTTTTATCAAAACTCTCAATTTCATTCAATTTCTTTTTTCTAAAACTCTCCATTTCATCCATTTCTTTTATCAAAACTTTCCAATCCAGCCCACCCTTTTATCAAAACTCTCTAATCCAGCCCATTCTTTTATCAAAAACTTTCCAATCCAGCCAATTCTTTTATTTAAATTCTCCAGTACGCCCTTCACAAGCGCGTGAATGTATTCAACGATTATTTGACTTTGTTTCAAGTCGTTTCCCCTCAGCCGCTTATTGTTTCAAGAAAATCAGTGGCTCTGATCGGTGGACAAGTCTGAAACATTAATGAAAGCGAATATGCGGTGTCTTTAAAAATTGCACGATTACGAATCTTACGAGTCTATTCGATTTCTTAAGCCATTTGAAAAGAATCGATTATCATGTTATAACATAATTTTTTTTTTTATGTAAAGGTTGAGTTTATTACGCCCCCATTTTGTCACCCGATTACTAAGCATTCGATTCCAATCGGAACGAAAATTCTGATTTCGAATCTAGCTCGGACTCCCATTCTGCCCTGGGCTAACAGAAAAGTAGACACAATGGTTGTGTCCGTGTAACCCAATAGTAACAGAAGTAGATGCAAGTCAGGCGGGCTGTCTCCAGAAAGTTAACAAACACAAGATTAGAGGGATAGCAACCAGCGTTCGTTATGTAACGGGAATCACGCAGCGGTTCTCATGTTATAGAGATGGAGATTTCCATTTTAATACGTCTTGTTGATAACGCCAAATATTATTAGCTTTAAAATATTATTTTTTTATTAATAAAATAATTAAATGAAAGAAGTTCAATAACTTTTTTTTTAAATCATTGAATTTGAAAGTGACTGAAGTTGAAATAACCAGCACCTTGCACAGTTTGCATCAGCCAAATGATTGGCAGAATGAGGGGAAAGGGGAAATGACTCTTAAAAGTAAAGTCATCATAGAATACGTTATCAAATTGAAGACAGGTCTTTTTTTCTTTTTTTTAAAGTTGGTAGCCAGTGATTGTCAAATATTAGGGACCACTGCTATCAACTTTTCTAAAACATCACCTCAATGTGGTCAAGAAAATATAGAAGGGTTTCTTTAATCCCCTTTCCGTGTACACGGATACTGAATACCTTTTTATAACATGTACTATTCTGTAATTAGTTGTTACGGGAGGTCATTCTTTCCCGTATTTATAAACAGTCAAGCAGACACAAATCTGACAGATTCAGTTTTAACGACGTTGTTAATGTTGGTCTGCATATGACTTCGCCACCCACCTCGGCGGTACAAAAATACGGAAACGCCCCCTTATCTAAACAAAGACGGCTTGGCCAAACGACTTTAGCGGCCCCCGCTGTTTGGGAGATTAAATACGAAATCTAACAGCGTACGGTCTCGTGAGCAGTGGCGTGTTGCTACAGTGGGTGTCTCCCGGGGGAGGGCCAAGCTTTTTTGAAGCCCCCCTTCCACGAACAATCTGGCAATAGGCCTAAAATACTACAAGTCATTTTTTTTTTTTAAAGGCCGATCACCACCTCAGCTAACCATTCCTATACCACTGATCGTAAAGTGAAGTAAAACAGCGGCGCTCCCCAAACGGTGGTCCGTGGACCGGCACAGGTCCATAAGCCTTACGTTACCGGTCCAGAGAGCATGAATATTGATGTTTAAATAGAAAGAAAATGTAATTAATACATCTGGCACCGGTCCCTGGTGCAGTTTCAAAACTTGTCCACCGGTCCGTGAAACTTAAAAGCCTGGGAAACGCTTTTGCAAAAACAAAAACAACTCATCTTGTCTCCTCTCGTACGTTGGAATTGAAACGAAAAGTAAGCAAGTTAATTCTAATAACAATGAAAATAAATCAGAATTCAAATAAAAAAACAGGAGATGTTTTGTATCAAGGGTAATGTTTGGGGAATATAAAGGCTTTTAACGTGCGGTTGGTGTGTCCGGCCTTCTTTAATACATACGATTGTATCCCTAGGATTAACATCTTTAACTGCGGGTGGAATTTAAAAAATATAATTACGCTTACGTCATTTAGAGAGTGCCCGAGATTCCCGTTTAGAGAGGTTACAGGGGTGAATTCTGGAGAGGTTAGAAATGTGGAAAGGTGAAAGTGGCGGAGTCTAGGGAGAGAAATGTTTGTACATCATGCGTTATTGGAGGGCGGTTACCATGTCTCTGAAAAGTGAACATATCATCATCTTCTTTTGGAGTACTATCTATCCCGAAAAAAGTGGAGCTGTAGTCGTAAAGAGCTAAAAGTATGATGACAGAAATTTCTTTTCCACTTACTACTTGTCATTGGCTGCAATCCGTAAAAAATCTCTTGTGTGATGATAGTCCATGGATGTATGTGTGGATATAAGGATAGGCTCTCCGCTTTGTGCATATGTTTGTGTGTTCCTCACTTGGCAGTTGAGTACCTTGAATAAATGCGGCCCTGAGAAGATCTCCCAAAAGTGATCTTAACACACTCTTTGGCATCAATAAATTATTTTCAAAGTGCTGCCAGGGACAGTCGCACCGACCGCACCATCCCAGTCATGCCGCGTCGTTTGGTATGAGCATCTGTGCTTCCTCACCAAACCACATAGAACATATGAACTATTGGTGCGGGGAGAGTTCATGGAGTGGTTCTGACCCAGTTGTGTGGTCCCTAACCCAGTCACATTATGGTCTCAGTGTGGTTCCAAACGCTGACACGGTGTGTTCCAAACCCTGACACAGTGTGGTCCCAAACCCTGACACATTCTGGTCCGAGGCTCTTTCCCAGTGTGGCCCCACTCACTAACCCAGTGTTGTACCAAACCCCTGAAACTGTGTGGTCCAAATCACTAACCCAGTGTGGTACCTAACCCCTGACACTGTGTGGTCCCATACCTTGACACATTGTGGTCCCAAATCCTGTAAAGTGTGTTTCTTTTGGAAAAGAAACTTTTAAAATACATTTTTTTTTTAACCAGAGGTTCTCACAAAACCAAATCAGTCATATTAAAAAGTTTGTGTGTGAAGAGCTCTACAACACGGGCAGTTGATGGGACGGAAACGAGAGAGAACATGAACAATGGTTTACTACACCGTTCACAACAAAGTCCAACTCTCAAAGATTGAGCATGTAATACCGTACAAATCACGGAATCTCATATCCATGAAATCAATCAAATCCATTCGTGACGTCGTCAGGTCCTCAGCTGAAAACTTTCCGTGTGAATGGACATATTCGAGTTTCGAGTTTTGCTAAACTATAGCCCTTGTACAATGACGAGTGCCTCTCAATAGACTCACAATGACAGATACCAGCTAAAACTGTGTTTTACCGTCGTGTGCCGAAGATAAATCGAATCATCGATCCGCATTTCCATCACTTATTAGACGTCGTGTGGTGGTGTCAATATTTCGATCATGTCCCTGTGGAATTGATCTCGCGTCATTGCCAAACCCCGCCCCCCACTCCTCACTTCATTCCTTCAAGCACAAAAGATGCCGGCCTTGCCCGAGACATTGTTTTGCAATCACAATCACAATCACGCAAATCGTCTTTTAAGATCTGTTAAACAATCACAGCTTTGTTTGGGGATAATGGGGGAAAAATATTCGTCTTTTCATTGCATTGAAAGTTTGGCATTTTCCAGCTAGTGTACTGCGGTGGGTCCTCGACGTTATGGGGATCTTTGGTGTGTCCAATGACAAGGGACTTAGCGGTGGGGAAGGGAGCTTGGTGGTGTAACTTATTTTTGAGTAGTACTTTGTATTTTTAAAGATTGTTTTGATATTGTTTTTGAATAATTTTTTTTTTTTGTGTGCTCGTGTTCCTTTTTGTAACTAAACTAGACATAAGTGTCATATTTAAGTTGGTGGTTCTTTCCGGTATCTTTATCCAAAGAACACTTTATTCGTGTTTTTTATAAATAATTATTACAACATAACCCCTTTGAAGCAGTTATGTCAAAAAAAAAAAAAAAAAATAATATTATAAAAAAGGCAGAATGAAATAAATTGTTGTCCTTACACGTCTGTTCTAGTGATATTAACCATTATGAACCATTAACCAGACTAAACACGTGCTTAGGGCACAAGGGCCGTATTAACCATTAGCCAGACAAAGCACGTTCTTAGGGCACAAGGCCCGTATTAACCATTAGCCAGACAAAGCACGTTCTTAGGGCACAAGGGCCGTATTAACCATTAGCCAGACAAAGCACGTTCTTAGGGCACAAGGGCCGTATTAACCATTAGCCAGACAAAGCACGTTCTTAGGGCACAAGGGCCGTATTAACAATTAACCAGTCTAAGCACCTGCTTAGGGCACAAGGGCCGTATTAACCAGTCTAAGCACCTGCTTAGGGCACAGGGGCCGTATTAACCAGTCTAAGCACCTGCTTAGGGCACCAGGGCCGTATTAACCAGTCTAAGCACCTGCTTAGGGCACAAGGGCCGTATTAACCAGTCTAAGCACCTGCTTAGGGCACAAGGGCCGTATTAACCAGTCTAAGCACCTGCTTAGGGCACAAGGGCCGTATTAACCAGTCTAAGCACCTGCTTAGGGCACAAGGGCCGTATTAACCAGTCTAAGCACCTGCTTAGGGCACAAGGGCCGTATTAACCAGTCTAAGCACCTGCTTAGGGCACAAGGGCCGTATTAACCAGTCTAAGCACCTGCTTAGGGCACAAGGGCCGTATTAACCAGTCTAAGCACCTGCTTAGGGCACAAGGGCCGTATTAACCAGTCTAAGCACCTGCTTAGGGCACAAGGGCCGTATTAACCAGTCTAAGCACCTGCTTAGGGCACAAGGGCCGTATTAACCAGTCTAAGCACCTGCTTAGGGCACCAGGGCCTAAGAGGTAAACTGAACGTTGAGACAGGGACACAAACGAATGAAGATTTGTAATTTTTTTTTTAATTATTGATAGAACTAGTTACAAAATCACAATAGTCTGTTTCTCGATCGTCAGACATCTCATCTTCAACAGCCTCCTCTATACCTATCTGCCCAAGACAGGACTTGTTACAGCATCTGATGCCTAACTGTTTAACCCACGAACTGTTCTGTGGGCCCATCAACGGTCCTTGAGGATGCCTCTGTGGAGCTACGGCCGATTGTAAGTTTTATTTTAAAAAGGGATAACGCTGACAAATTAGATTTACTTCCTATTTACATAAACTAAGGTCAATGTTTCAAACATGTCATCTTGCTTTGTATGCAAATGTTGAATCCAGCTAATCACTACGACTTGTAGGACTCAGATGTGGGCCTTGCAAAACAGCAGTCTAATTTAGTTGAATTATCTCCTAATTTTGAACAGTTGTTTCGAGAATATTTTCGTTTGCATTACTTACGGTAGGGATGCTATCGACGTTTGGAGCTAGCACTGTTAGTGGCTGTAAATGGATTCAATGGGCATTCTATCAAGAAATACGACACTCGTCTTGAAGGAATTACGTTTTTTTAATGATCTGTCAGAGCCAAATGACGCTATAATTTCTACAGTGAAGGGATCGTGTTCAATGTGTCTAAGAAACTTATTTAGAGGATAAAAAAAAAGGACCGAAACATTCAGTATGGGTGAAGAAGAAACATAAAACACAAGCAAAAATTTAAGCTCATTATAGAAAAGTCAAGGTCATATTCATTTCGCATAAGTCAACAACTAAAAATGGATTGGGGGCAGCGGGGAAAGGAAAGAAAGTTCGGGGGGGGGGGGGGGGGGGAGGGGAAGGGGGGGGGGGGGGGGGGGGGGAATCAAGATTATTTGTAAGTGTTTAGGGCACCAGGGAGCTTTAATCCGCACCCTGGATATGCGATTTAAATGTGAAAACAATTTTTGATGTGATAATACTTGGTATAAAATATCTATTGGCGCTTTATGTGATATTACTTGGTATAAAATATCTATTGGCGCTTTATGTGATATTACTTGGTATAAAATATCTATTGGCGCTTTATGTGATATTACTTGGTATATAATATCTATTGGCGCTTTATGTGATATTACTTGGTATAAAATATCTATTTGCTCTTTATGTGCTATTACTTGGTATATAATATATCTTGGCTCTTTATGTGCTACTACTTCTTCTCTATATCTTAAGGGCCCACTATCAATTTATCGATCATTTTGGCTCCTATGCATGTAGATGGGATTTGCAATGTTTCTGTTACTGGTGTTGATGAGGAAATCATGCACTAGGGGTTTGAAGGCTGGAGGCAATAGACACAAATGTATCTAGTGTTGTCGCCTCAACCGTTCCTTTTGAAAGATTGTTCCAGTCCCTGATTGTCTTGGGCAGGAATGAGCAGCTCCTATACTGGCTTCTTGCTGGTAGGAGCCTGAATTGCCTGTCATGGCCTCGTCGCTGTCTATGGGGGAGAGGGACGAGTTTCTGTTTAATACTGGAACAGTGGACCAGCCCATTATTTATCTTGTACATCATGGAGAGCCTGGATTGTCGTCGTCGTTTCTCCAATGGTGACCAGCCTAGTTTTTCTAGTATGCTGCCAACACAAGAGGTATTCCTGTAGCGGTTTAGGACAAAGCGTGCTGCTCGTCGCTGGACCGCCTCCAACCTGTCAATGTTCTTCTGGGTAAATGGGTCCCAGACTGAAGATGCATAATCTAAAATCGGACGGATAAAGGCTTTATATGCTCTTTCTTTCACACAGGAGTTGCCAATCTTTAGATTTCACCTTAAGAACCCTAGGGTCTTGTTTGCTTGTTTACATACATTGTTAATATGCTCGTCCCAGCGGACCTCTCTTTGAATGGTAACACCCAGGTACCTTACAGAGGAAACTTGCTCAAGTATATGGCCGTGCAGTTCTTATTGGTAGTGTAGAGGAGTAGGAGTTCTAGAGACTGATAGTGTCTAGCACTGGGCAGGGTGAAATTCCATGTCCCAGCTCATCTCCCACTCACCTAACAGATTGAGATCCTGTTGTAGCTGGTCCTGGTCCGATCTGTTGGCGATCGTCCTATACACTGCAGTGTCATCTGCGAACAGTCTTGCCTGTGATGTCAGTTTCTTGGAATAAAATATCTATTGGCTCTTTATGTGCTATTACTTGGTATAAAATATCTATTGGCTCTTTATGTGATATTATTTGGTATAAAATATCTCTGGCTCTTTATGTGCTATTACTTGGTATAAAATATCTATAGGCTCTTTATATGATATTCCTTGGTATAACATATCTATATGCTCTTTATGTGATGTTACTTGGTATAAAATATCTATAGGCTCTTTATGTGATATTACTTGGTATAAAATATCTATTAGCCCGTGTAAATGGACGTCTATAAGAAATATATTTATGAAAATCAAAATACCCCCATCCCCCAAGTGTTTTAATTGTGGTGTGAGGCGGGAAAACTGGGAAGGGTCCAGGAGTTTCGTGAGGGAAAACGATCGCGGAGCACTGGTCTATGAGGTAGCAGGGGGCGTAAGGAAGGGGGTGAGAGGGTGGCAGTCTGCCACGGGCGGCACTATTTTCATTATGATGAAGGGCGACGTGTTCGGCCAATGCAGTTTTTTCTTGGATGGGTGCGTGAAAAAGCTGAGCCCGCCCCGGGGGTATAGACCACAGGAAAAGGCACGCAGGGCCACTAGTTTTAATTGATTTTGATACCCTTGTTCAAACATCTCCTCATCTCCCGCCCCCCCCACCTCTCAATCCTGGTCCCCATACACTAGTTAAATCTCTGTTCAACAAGACACGATAGGTCCCTCACACCTGAATCAAACCTCCCAAATGGATTGGCCGATGCCGCGAATTGATCTGGGCCAGGGTTTTGAACGTATCAAAGGAAAGGACCTTTTGTTCTCCGACCATATCGACATGGCTTTCCTGGATCGGACCGATTCCGGTGTTGGATCGGCGGACTGTATGCAGAGTTATTTGACACTTCGAATTCGGATATGTAACATCACATATGCCTGGATTGTCCAATAAGATCATTGATTCAATGGCTACAGTCGATGTTATTGTTATGTCTTTCGAGTTCAGTGTTATCAAGAAAAGTTATCAAGTTATATCTAAAGAGAGAATCATTCTATAAAAAATATAAAAAAAGAGGAATATTAGACCTGAAATAAACACAAATTACTGACAAGTAATATTGAAGGGAGCAATTACCGTGTGAGAAAAACTGACGTCTGATCATTTTGAGAAATATATTTACAAGGGGGAGGGGGGCAAAAATTCACACTATTCAATGGGATCAGACTGATGGCAGTTGGAAAATATCTATTTAAAGTTAAATTCCATTTCCACTATAAAATGCGTTGCCGGTGTCGTTCGTTAATTCCCGCCATCTTGAAGGCGGGTGGCCCGCTGAGAAGTTGACTGACTGTGCCAGGAGGAACGTACGACCAGCCAAACGAGTGGTTGAACCTCTCAGTAACTAGATCTGTCGAGATCTACTGTTGCCAACACTCGGCTATGGGGATTCGTTGTCGTCAGAGAGAATTTTGGTTGTTATGTTTAAATGATATAACACTCGAGTCCGTCTCAGAAATCTCAGAGAGATCCTGCAATCGTCCCGTCCCAGCTCAAAATAATGCAATGAAATATTTTGAAGTGTTAGTAAGTGATCTGTAAGAAAAACTCTGACATTTTTTGTTCTTTAATTGGAAGAAAAATGTTAGGATCAGGGGAAACATAATACAACATCAAATGTTCAACCAGTTTTTAGTATATATGATGTACATGAATGATTTATGACTATGTACATGAATGATTTATGACTATGTGCATGAATGAAGTGTTACTTATGCGCACTACTGATGTGTGACGTATGTGCATAAAGAATGCGTGACGTATGTGCATAAATGATGTGTGACTTATGTGCATAAATGATGTTTATGTATAAATAATAAATTACGTATGCGTAACAATGATAAATTACGAATATACATCAATGATAAGTTAATTAAGTGCAAAAAGATGAGTCGAAAAACGTATCATAAAGATAAGCGAATATTAATCTTGTCTCGCATGTGTCTATCTTAGATGTTTCTTTCTCAGATATGTATTTCATGTTCGTATATGATGTGTGTAAATTGTGTATGCTTATGACAAGCGAATATGTTGTGTGATAACTATGATAAGGGCATATGATAATTAAACATTACATTGTGTGTAAACCATGTGTGGATATGATAAATGAATATTTTGAGTGTAACAGTATAGGAAATAAAACGTATGTATCATTCTGATGATTAGTGGATATGCTGTGTTTAAACTATGTATGTCCAAGATTGGGGAGAGATGACCTTAAGATCCCGCAACCGCCCGACGTGTGCAACCAACCCATTTAAAGAACTTGAATAGAATAATCTGACGTGCGTGTGAGCCGAGACTTAATTAATTATCGAACAAATTAATTACGATCGTGACCTTGTCAATGCTGGCCTGGCATTGACATAGCAGCCGAACCTGACGTATGAGGAGACGACCACCAAACGCAGCAACATGCACCGAAAGATGCGCCGATCCCTCTGGGAGAACAGAACTCACGTCTGCCGCTTCATTAAAATGAGCAGCGCATGTCTTCACATCAGTTGTTCACACAATGTTCTCAAGTATACCTCCCAGGAATCGTTGCAATACTGGTTTTTATTTTGGTTAATGAAGGCGGGATAAAAAAAAATTAAAATAAAAAAAAAGGTAATACTCTATTACTATCACAATTAAGCTGGGTAAATATTTTCAATCCGTCACAGGGATTTGATGAATAAGTAAAAGTAACCACGCACTTAGAAGTTTCCCTTAATATTTTATAGACAATAAATCCAAGCATTTTTCCAGGCAAAAATAGATAACTGTTAATGATGATGTTTCTTGTAGCGTTATGGTTTTAACTGTATTGCATTTTGATATTGTTGCACGTTCGCTTATAATACACTCTAGTACTATATGAATATAACACTCAAGACGTAATGGTATAGACATTCAAATACAGATCCACAGTGGCCATATAGCCATAATAGGGGCACACTGGCACTGAGCGATAGAAACGGCGGGTGAGTGGTCACACTAGCATTTCAAGGTGGACTACGTAAATATTTTAATGTCGTCAATTTCGATAATTTAAAAAAATGTAAACATTTTTTTAAAACAGATTGCTATTACAGAAGCACCGTTTCCGCTAAATCAGGGACACCTTCTGCAAAGAGAGCAGTGCAGCGACACCTTTGACCCTAGTCATTAGTTCAGATTGGTAACAAAGCTAATATCTGGGCTCAGGAATTAGTATGACGAAAGTAAAGAAAAGGAAGCCGCATGGCAAACACATTCTTTATGAGTTCTTAGCTGCGTGGCAAACACATTCTTTATGAGTTCCTAGCTGCGTGGCAAACACATTCTTTATGAGTTCCTAGCTGCACTCACTTTCGACAAATCGGCAGTCAACATTTATTTTTTTAATGGTTTTTAAGGGGAAATAACACCATAGAGTTTCTTTGCTTAAATATTTGTTATACCACTGTATACCTAAATATAAGTATCAAAAGTACAATACTTGAAGATATCAACAATAAGTTCAAAAGGTACAACAGATTTGATATCATAAATGTAATCATATTCTTTTTCGATTCAGTTCCACTGATTTCATCTCTGTCCAGAAGATCTATCAGCGGCTACTGCCAAGCTTTATTCATATCATTCCAAACAGCGAGCCTCATTACCGTTGAGCCAGACCTCTTCCTACCCGCTAATGGCTCCTTTGTGTCGGTCCCAATCACACATTGATTTATTTGTGTTTTGGTTTCTTTACATTTGTGTGGCTCCGTTCTCCCCGCAATACTGTCGAAATATTAGGTGGCCATTAGAAAAGCCAGGAAAGGACGAGAGGGGGAGGCTGACGAACTGCGCGAATCTCCCCCCACTTTAAACAAAACCAGCTCAAGGCAAGGCCACACTACTCAAGTCGTCGAAGTCTTGGTCATCTTCGCATACGAAGGACGCGCTAGAGCATTATCGAATCATTTTTTTTTCGGCCTTTGCGGGGTGACAACTGTGCAGGCAATGCCACATGCATCTGCGCCTAAACAGATTCGATTTCGCAGAGCTAGAGACAAAGATTCAATAAACGCATCATTAAATCCTGCTGATCAATAGGATTGAGACAATCCGTCGGCTTGTCCGCAAACTTGCTGAAAGGAAACACGTGCATGAAAAAGACGCTAAGGTTATTTTTAGAATAAAATATATCAAAGCAATGGAGCTAATAAGAGAAAAAAAACTCCAATTAATAAGAGAATAAAAACTTCAACTAATAAGAGAAAAAAACTCCAATTAATAAGAGAATAAAAACTGCAACTAATAAGAGAATAAAAACTCCAATTAATAAGAGAGTAATAACTGCAACTAATAAGAGAGTAAAAACTGCAACTAATAAGAGAGTAAAAACTGCTACTAATAAGAGAGTAAAAACTGCAACTAATAAGAGAGTAAAAACTGCAACTAATAAGAGAGTAAAAACTGCAACTAATAAGAGAGTAAAAACTGCAATTAATAAGAGAGTAAAAACTGCAACTAATAAGAGAATAAAAACTGCAACTAATAAGAGAATAAAATTTCCAAGTAATAACAGAATAAAACTCTAAATTGTTATGAAATACACGATTTTCGTATTGATTAAGATTTAAAATGGGGAAACTATTTTATTACCAGAGCTGCAATATTATTAAACGCACTAGATTGTAACTGGAAGTTAGACTATTTCTCCGAAACCAGGGCAGATTACTAACAAATACCTGACCTAAGCAGTCATCCCAACCAAGCAGACGATAAACAAGCAGCGGCGTTCCTTTGCCATTAGCTTCAACCAGCAGCAGGTATCCCAGAGTATTGAAAAGATGAATTTCCCTCATACGTGTCAGATCCTAAACCAATGACACGCGATGCTTCATCATACCAATAGACTATTTGTTTGTTTTTTTATTTGAAGACTGAGTCGAAACATATCGCAGACGAAGACTTATTGAAATCTTGAAGACCATGCTATCAGTAAACACATTTATAAAACGTGTCAAAGAATATATTTAAAAAATGTGAAGATTAAATTATCAGCCCATCTCCCCCACCCCCCCCCTTGCCCCCACCCCAATCTTTAGTAATGGTTATTCGCCTCTAAACTTCAACACAATGCGAATCACTGACTTTTAAGTTCGTCAGAGTTTGTATATAACGATATAGGCATTTTTAATTGTTTGTATGAGGTTTGCCAAGAAGTCGGTGTGGGTATGATTTTTTTTTTAAATTTACTGAAATCCCCGACAAAAAAGATTATATATATATATATCAAGAGAATTGCTTTGATCCCAGCTTAAAGCAGTTAAATTTTAAAGGTATGTTCGCACTAATACGATGTCTGAATATGCGCTGTAAGAGACCAACACTAATCTGGCGCCGGATGTAGGCCTGACGTAACCCTTGCAGCAATCGCATATGGTTATAACCATAATTACGGAAATATGTACGTTGCAGAATCACGCGCCTGTCAGGCAACTGCGACATAGCGGGGTCGGTGATAATGTCATGTACACTATTATTAAAGGCATGATATCAGGGCTTCTCAAAGGGCGCAACGTCTATCAGTGGTAACGACATCTAGACTTGAACTAAAGGCATTTGATATCAGGGCTCCTCAAAGTGCACAACGACAGCGCCTATTAGTGCTACTCGAATGTGATCGCGGCTTGTTGGGGGTTGCGCTCTCCTTTGCTAGTCCATGCCTGTTTTATGGGAAAGAATACCTGAATTTCACGTGTGCTTATACAGATAGACGAGATGAGAACCCCTGAGTAAATGGCACGCGTATCTTGTTGGAGATCTAATCTAGCGACAACACTTTTTCACTCTCTCTCTCTCTCTCTCTCTCTCTCTCTCTCTCTCTCTATCACCCCCTCTCTTTTATTTACCAATGAGAAGACCCAAGTCTCGTAAATTTAACTTAACCTATTAGTGAGTACAACACCAAGTTTATCCGTCAATCTATGAAACCTTTTTGGTGGGGCCAATACTAAAATACGCAAATTAATGACACTAATAGATGAAACATAGAAACATATTAATATGACCCTTAAAAGTTAATGGTCAAATAATATTAGCTATTAGTGTTAGTCCTCATAGATACACATACAATCGCCCCCTCCATATAAAGAGAAATTGACATCTGGGCTGACCTCTCAACCCTCTTCTCTTGCAAAGGCGCAGCCAGACTGTTTGGTGACAGGGGAAATTTTTCATTCCCCCCCCCCCTTTTTTTCATAACTCTGAAAACCTTTATGTCAATGCATTTAATACCATTACACCCCATATTTGCATTCTCAACCCTCTTCTCTTGCAAAGGCGCAGCCAGACTGTTTGGTGACAGGGGAAATTTTTCATTCCCCCCCCCCCCTTTTTTCATAACTCTGAAAACCTTTATGTCAATGCATTTAATACCATTACACCCCATATTTGCATCCCACTTATATGGTGCATGGGGATATGTCCCCTTCTTCCCCGCTTAACTACGCCTCTGGCAACGGTGACTGCTCCCCCCCCCCGACGATCTGAAATGCCCCCCTGGAGGGGGGGCAATGTCTGAAAGAAACACTGGTTTTGAACAACCTAAATCTCCATCATAAGTTTTAGCTTTCCAGTTGTTACATATGATAAAAATCTAGATATTTATGAGTCCAACATCCAAGTGAAAGAAATCTAGATTTTAAAGATAGATATGATAAGGTACCTGAAATTATGTAGTGTAAAAGTGTAATTTGAAAATGAGGAAAGTTTCAACATAACATTTCACCCAATACAAATGTCTTTGAACGCCCAACAATTTTGAAACAGGAACAGTAACTTCAAAGCGATCTGCTGCGGGAAATGTTTGAGTTCACAGAGTAGGTACTCAGGAATACATTAAACGCCCCGATACATATATACACTAGTGGGTGTATTCACTCAAATAGTTGTGTGCAGGCTTTGTAAAAATAACAAATCAAACCATTATGAAAATGGTTAAAGGCTCTTGAACACTTCAGTGTATTAACTAGTTCACCACGTACAAGTTAAATTGATCTCTAAAACATTCTCCGTTCAAGCTTGTTTCACTGTGGCTTATGTGACGTAGAAATGGGGGTTTGTGACGTCAGACATGTGTTGTTGAACCAAATTTTTATTTGTATTTATTCTTTCTTGTTTTTACAAAATATAAAATTAAAAAAATGTAAACATTCGACGGCTTCCAGGAACCGCTGACCCCAAGATACTCACAAGTGGGGGTAATGGGGGCCAGGGTAGCCTCCCAGATTTCGGGTGAAGCTAAACATCCAAGTGGAAATAATTGAGAATGAAACGGTGCTAATGATACTATCCACTAGCCACCCGTAGTCCTAGGGTTTGAATGGAATGGACAGCTCTCGTTGCTGGCTAATTTTTAAATCCTTTCAATTTAACTTCGTCTTTCTTCGAGTGTTTGCCGCAAAAATCCTCGGACGGTTAATTGACCCACTTCCCGTAATCTTATCGAGCTTTAAAATTGGCACAGAGACGTTGCAAATGACAAAAGAATTCTATCAAATTTTCAGCACCACACCAACCCAAACCCCCCAAATCCAGTATCTCCTGTTTTTTTAAAGCGGAGGTTGAATGAAATGTGAGTTGTTCAATGGATGTGTGTTTTTGGTGTGGAGATTTATTGTGCAGCTGTTGCTATGTGTTTTGTATTTGCGACGTGTTTGGGTTCAAATATTTAGTCTATCAGGCGAGGCACGCACATAGTTTGATCAAAACCAAGCCCATACCAAAACTCAGTTTCTGCAATACACGTATTTTTTTATATGATAAATCACTTAAAATCACAAATATGATACATGACTTAAAATCACATATATGATAAATCATTTAAAATCACATATGTGATAAATCACTTAAAATCACATTTTTGATCAATCAGTTAAAATCACATATATGATAAATCACTTAAAATAACATATATGATAAATCAATTACAATGACATATATGATAAATCACTTCCAATCAAAGCAATGATAAATAACTTTCAATGACATATATGATAAATCACTTACAATGACATATATGATAAATCTCTTACAATGACATACATGATAAATCACTTACAATGACATATATGATAAATCAATTAAAATCACATATGTGATAAATCACTTAAAATCACAAATATGATAAATCACTTTTAATAAAATCAATGATAAATCACTTACAATGACATATATGATAAATCACTTACAATGACATATATGATAAATCACTTCCAATCAAAGCAATGATAAATCACTTAAAATCACATATATGATAAATCACTTCCAATCAAAGCAATGATAAATAACTTTCAATGACATATATGATAAATCACTTACAATGACATATATGATAAATCTCTTACAATGACATACATGATAAATCACTTACAATGACATATATGATAAATCAATTAAAATCACATATGTGATAAATCTCTTAAAATCACATATGTGATAAATCACTTCTAATAAAATCAATGATAAATCACTTACAATGACATATATGATAAATCACTTACAATGACTTATATGATAAATCACTTACAATGACATATATGATAAATCACTTACAATGACATATATGATAAATCACTTACAATGACATATATGATAAATCACTTACAATGACATATATGATAAATCACTTCCAATCAAATCAATGATAAATCACTTACAATGACATATATGATAAATCACTTCCAATCAAATCAATGATAAATCACTTAAAATCACATATATGATAAATCACTTAAAATCACATTTTTTATAAATCACTTAAAATCACATATATGATAAATCAATTAAAATTACATATAGGATAAATCACTTACAATGACATATTTGATAAATCACTTACAATGACATATATGATAAATCACTTCCAATCAAATCAATGATAAATCACTTAAAATCACATATATGATAAATCAATTAAAATTACATATATGATAAATCAATTAAAATTACATATATGATAAATCACTTACAATGACATATATGATAAATCACTTACAATGACATAAGTGCAAACAAACAAAACATAATTTGTACGAACAACTTTGTTTTTTAGGTTTTTTAAAATGTATAATTACTTTTATATCAAAGTTTCATTGAGTCATTGACTCACTCTAACTAATACATTTATTTTCAAAGTAATACTAAGATTCTATTTTGAAATTAGCAGTTGTTCTAAAAAAGCATAATGTTACATAATTAAATTAGCAGGAGTCAAAGGTCAAATTTAGATAAATTCGAAAAGCTAAGAAGTTCATGTTAAAATTTACCCAACCAAGATTTAAAGGCTGAATATGTTATAAAGATACCTAAGATACCTTCACATTATATTTGTAAAAAAAGAAACTATCACATTATGTTGACTTAAATGAACGTCCCGCGACATGCTTTTGGAACGGTGATCAGTTTGATACTGTTTAGTTCTGACATCTTATACACCTAGAACCAACCAGTCAATCAGAGTTAATTCACCACAGTTCAAAGGTTTGGATACCATTTTCTGACCGTTGCTGAGCATTCTTTCCACCAGCGCCTTGAAATGGAAACCATTTTTTGTTTCCCTTTCATTTACTCCACTACGGCGATTGACTTCATTCAGTTGGTGATGAACGTTACACAATCAATTCTATGACGCAGTTGGTGTTGCCCGTTACACAATCAATTCTATGACGCAGTTGGTGTTGCCCGTTACACAATCAATTCTATGACTCAGCTAGGTGTTGATCTCTCTTATGATAAATAGATTTTGCCTTTTAAAAAAATTATAATTTGGATACGCGTCTCTGTATCTCATCAGAATAAGTAAGCTAGATTTTTATAGAACAAAAGCGTTTTTTTTAGAAAGCCCTTAAAGCAGCGGTTCTCAGCCTGTGGGTTGCGACCCCTTTTGGCGTCCAACGGAGCTTTACACAGGGGTCGCCTAAGACCATCGGAAGACACATATTTAGGAAGTCACAACCAAAATAATTTTATGTTCGCGGGGTCACCACAACATGATGAAAAATATTACAGGGTCGCGGGGTTATGAAAGTTGAGAACCATTGCTGTAAAGGTAAAACATGTTCGAAGTATTGACTTAATTCGTTTGGACATTTACAGAATGTGTAAAAAAAAATGTTTTAAATTGTAATATGTGTTCCCGCAACATTCGCCCCGGGGGGGGGGGGGCTGTTGCTTTAAATTTCAAAAATTTCAATGAAAGGGGAAATGATACTGCACAACATTTGAGGGTGTGTAGTAAAAAAGGCTAAAAAAAAAAGTTTTAAAATGTAAATTGGTTTCCCCCAAAATTCCCCCCGGGGGGGGGGGGGGCTGTTGCTTTAAATTTCAAAAATTTCAATGAAAGGTGAAATGATACTGCACAACATTTGATGGTGTGTAGTAAAAAAGGCAAAATGCGACGCATTAATTGAATGAGACAGGGTGAATAGAGAACACGCGTCTGGAATGTGTTGGATGTTCATGTTATTAAATCATGTTGACAGCGGACAAGTTCGGTCATGGATGGTAGAAAGATTCGTGACCGTCTCCTCAGACACCAGGGGCGTCGATCTAGCAGAGCTACGGAGGGGGCGCAGGACGGGGCAACTTCTTGAGAAACAATTAACACTGGACACGCCTAGAGATCAGGCGAGTAGAGACCTCGTTGAAAGACGCATTATATAGACCATGTTCACGTATTCACTCAGTGAGACAATGGACTTTTCAAAACAATGAAATGGAGGGGAAAAAAAAGTAACTCAAACTAATGGCAAGATCTTTTCCCATTATAACTATCTTTTCCATTATCTGTTTCATTTTACAATTTTAATTGGTAGATGTATTTATAGATCTGGTTTTTTAATTAAAAATGTAGGTCACTTTTTTCCCCTACATCACGGATGGGCAAACTACGGCCCGGCAACTGATATTATGCGGCCCTCGAAGGCATTTAGAAATTTTAGAAAAATTAATTTTGTTTGGTTGAGTTTAACAGAATTACATGTACCGTTATGATTGTTTTAGATTAATAAAACACGATGATCAGTTGTGAAAAGTGCGGTAAATTATACATAGGAGAGACAGGTCGTCGCCTTGGGGACCGGTTCAGAGAGCACCTCTATAACATAAATAAACAAGCTCTCTGTCCGGTCTCCAAACATTTCAATAGCCCTAACCATGATGGTATCTCAGACATCGCACAGATAGAATCTATATGGAGAACAAATTAATAACAAGATTTGGTACGTCGTCTCCATATGGAATGAACCAAATCCACAATTTTACCTAGCTGCCATGTCTTTTTCCTGTTTGGTTTGTACAATTATGTTCAAATCACTTCCTTTCTACTCCTCTTTACTTTGTTTTTGTCTGGTTTTAGTGTCCTCTCCAATTTGTTTTTCTTTTTTAGGTAGGATATGTATATTTATATTATGTAAATTTAATTGATACTTATTTAAATGTGTTTTTTTTTTTTTTTTTTTTTCACTGATTAAGGCATGGGCCGAAACGTTCACTTGTGTATAATGTATAATTATTATTAAAGCGTTTTTTTTTTTTTGTTTTTTTTTTTTTTTTTTTTTATTTTTTTTTTTTATTTTTTTAAATTTTTTTTTTTTTTTTTTTTTTTTTGCACTGATGAAGGCATGGGCCGAAACGTTCACTTGTGTATAATGTATAATTATTATTAAAGCGTTACTTATATTGTTCTATTGACACAATTTGTTCGTGTCTTATTAGTCTATTTTAAAGCTTTATTGCAGTCCAACACTTTTTATAATTGCTTTAATATTTTTAATCAACTTTCTTTCTAATTTTCTTTTTTGTTATAAACAGTCGTTGACTTGTGTCATGTAATGCTAAAATGCGAATTTACCGATTTTAATAGAGAGAAATCTTTATCGAGATATAAAAATTGGACATAATATACATGCGCCCCCCCCCCCAAATAGCTTTACATTTGTCAATGTGGCCCTCCGCACAAGAAGTTTGCCCACCCCTGCCCTACATGATTACGTGTCTGTCATAGACAAATGGTGTAAAAGAGGTGGAGGGGTGAAACATGTCGTTGGCTGGGTTCATGGTGGAATAGAGCAAGATAAAAATTGTGTAGTATTATATTTTAAAAATGTATTAAAAAACATTAACAATAAATGTATTACAGAATCCCATCCCATTCAGCGTTGCACCAAGGTCTGGAGAACTGCTCTTCATGATGTCAGACGTGCTCAAACCATCATATAAAGCTACATGCGCAGTACCAACACGTCCTTTGAGTGAGGTCATCTTCAAAAGGGAACATCCAAGGCTGATGCTCTACCGCGACGGTTGGCATGGTCACCTTTCCTCAGCCATTCTGTCCAAAAACCATGGGGAAAAAGACAATGGCACCAATGCCAGTCTTTATGAAGGCTTTTTAATTCTGAAAGACTGCCAAACAGCAATGTCAAAGTTTGATGAGTTACAGGTTTTTAAACGAGTATGTTTTCTGGAGTCACTCAAGTTCTTTCACGAGCTGCCTACTGCTGAGACCGGGCGAACCGCAGATAGGGATTAAGAAGCCCAACTGCGCAACACATTCACAAACAGAGATGGCAGATTCTTGTTAAAAAAAAAAACAACTAAAATAAAGGCCAAATACCAGCTAAACGATTTTTGTTAATATAAAAAAAATACACATGTCATATAGTAATAGGGAAAAACCAGTAATGTCATTTTTGTCATTGCTTAAGAATTTTTTTTTTAAATTGTCATTCTACTATTTAATTTTACGTTTTTAATCTGGTATTGATTAGATTTGGCTAATCTTGCTTTTTACCAGAATATAGACATTTTGACACTTGTATACTTGCAAGAGGAGACTTCAAACTTTATTTTCAATTTTTCTCAGAAATCTAACAACCTGACATCACCTATTTTTCCCTGGAGCCCTTCAATAAAAACATTGAAAATATTACAAATATAACAATTTTAAGTATTACATATATTAACATTTAATGTATTACATATATAAACATTACATATTTTTATTTTATTACTTATATATATATATATATATATATATGTGTATATTATAAAATAAAGAATGTGTTGACTGGAGCAGTGGTTTTATCAGTGGCGTAGATAGGAAGAGTGCCACCCTGAGCAAGTCAAGATTTTTGCCGCTCCCAGTCCACGAAACAAACTGCAGTTTGTTAAAAATGCCGCCCTCCATATCGAGAAAGAAGGGCCATCTGGGGCGGACTGCTCCCGACCCCCACCCCCTCTTTTCATGGGTCACCAGGTGTCATCGACCTGTCGGAATGGTCAAGAATGACTTTGTGATGGAATTCTTTTTTTTATTATTATTTTTTTTTAACAATAATTATATCCGACCCCCACCCCATCTTTTCATGGGTCACCAGGTGTCATCGACCTGTCGGAATGGTCAAGAATGACTTTGTGATGGAATTCTTTTTTTTTATTCTTATTTTTTTTTAACAATAATTATATTGACAACTTTGGTAATGATGCCTTGAGACGCCACGTCATGGCAGTGGATAGGCCAGAATGAAGATAACAGTTAACAAGCCGTGAAAACCTCTAGTCTGGAGTGAGTGAGAGCAGCGCATTCTTTCAAGGTGTCTGACACGATGAACAAGTGCTAACACGCGGAGGAGAATCCTTTGAATGGAAAGCGCCTCCCCCGGGGAGTCATATATTTATTATATGAATATTATTATCTGAAGCTTATGCTAAATGTAGGATTTGCGTATAAATATATATATATATATATATATATATTTATATATATTTATATATATATATAGCATCATAATTTAGTAAAATTTTAAATATATTTCTTGTCAATGATTGTACTAGCTTCGTATGAGCAATCAGAATGAAACCAGAATTATCTGGCAGTGATGTTGGCTTCCAGGGAAGTCAGTATGTCATCAGGAATGTCTTGCAGACAGTAAGGCTTCTTGTCACGTTTTAGTCGTTTAAAATACAACATGTATTGCCTACATGCGAATCTAAGATGGCTTAAATTTAAAATACAACAATTATTGCCTAAATGTCAATCTAAGATGGCTGGCATTTAAAATGCGACACCTTTTGCCTAAATGTGAATGTGAGATGGCCACCATTTAAAGAGACGCTATCGTGAAATATACTAAAAACTCCCCCCCCCCCACACTTTCCCCGCCCAACCCCTTTTTTCTCCTTACAATTTCGTCGTGTAGTCTTTGATTCTTGTGAGATCCGCTCAGGGTAACAAAAGGAGGGGTGGGGGGGGGGGGGTGTAGCCGTTTGCATGCTTGCACATTGTAAATGTTGATGCAGCCAGGTGGGGGTGTCGGGCGGGAAAGTCGTTAGATTAGTAGGTGGCAGAGGTAAGGAAAAGATAGAGGGTGGGAAAAAGGGATGCGGAGGGGGGGCAAAATTTCAAAGGGGCTGGCGGAATTTATAAGGTGGGGGGGGGTGGAGGTTGGGGAAATCTGGACGAACCTGCACATTTCCCATCTGTCGAGCGTTGCCGCATCTGATGAAAAGTGAGATAATATTTTGACGTCTGTCTGACACAGGAAAAGTTCATGCCGGTCAAGGCCGTCTGTGTCTGTGGGGGGAAGGGGACTGCTACACATTTGAAGTGTAAACTTTCGAAACGTGAATTTCTCAAATATAATCTGTAGTAGCTTACATTGCATCATGAGTACAATTGATGTTTAAATTGTTGCGTTGGGTTCACAGAAAATACTGCGGTACGTTATGTTCATAGAAGGTACAGTGGTACGGTCTTCTTCAGACCACACACTTTATCCTGACAAGGAATTTACTCTTTGTGTTAAAAGCAGTCTTTATAGAAGAAGTTTGTGTAAAAAAAATTTTTTAAAAAAATGTAAAAAAAGTCTTTTTAAAATAGTCCGCTTAAGATGGGTCGGTTTAAAAGCAGTCACTCTAAGATGGCAAAAATGAAAATGATCGGAGTTCTCAGCACGTCTTAAACTTGAATGTGTTGGTTCTTTCAAAGGGTTACCGGAAATTAGGGAGAAACCATTTTTTACGAAAACTATTTGTACGAATACCGTTTTTTTACGAAGTTTAAAGCTCCCCCATTTCGTTTCTGTTTCATACTACTTTCGTTTCTGTTTCATACTACTTTCGTTTCTGTTTCATACTACTTTCGTTTCTGTTTCATACTACTTTCGTTTCTGTTTCATACTACTTTCGTTTTTGTTTCATACTACTTTCGTTTCTGTTTCATACTACTTTCGTTTCTGTTTCATACTACTTTCATTTCTGTTTCACACTACTTTCGTTTCTGTTTCATACTACTTTCGTTTCTGTTTCATACTACTTTCGTTTCTGTTTCATACTACTTTCGTTTCTGTTTCATACTACTTTCGTTTCTGTTTCATACTACTTTCGTTTCTGTTTCACAATACTTTCGTTTCTGTTTCATACTACGTTCGTTTCTGTTTCATACTACTTTCGTTTCTGTTTCATACTACTTTCGTTTCTGTTTCATACTACTTTCCTTTCTGTTTCATACTACTTTCGTTTCTGTTTCATACTACTTTCGTTTCTGTTTCATACTACTTTCCTTTCTGTTTCATACTACTTTCGTTTCTGTTTCATACTACTTTCGTTTCTGTTTCATTCTACTTTCGTTTCTGTTTCAAACTACTTTCGTTCATGCTACTTTCGTTTCTGTTTCATACTACTTTCGTTTCTGTTTCAAACTACTTTCGTTTCTGTTTCATACTACTTTCGTTTCTGTTTCATACTACTTTCGTTTCTGTTTCATACTACTTTCGTTCATGCTACTTTCGTTTCTGTTTCATACTACTTTCGTTTCTGTTTCACACTACTTTCGTTTCTGTTTCACACTACTTTCGTTTCTGTTTCACACTACTTTCGTTTCTGTTTCATACTACTTTCGTTTTTTTTTTTCACACTACTTTCATTTCTGTTTCATACTACTTTCGTTTCTGTTGTTTTATCTATTTATCTAAATCTGGAGTAGACTCGGTATATAACATACTTTCAATAGCTTTGCAATCCTATTATGAACTTTTGAGACGTCAACTATTTTATTCCTTAAATTTCTATCTATTAACCAAAATATAAGTGATGTTGGTGGAATCTATGTATAATTCCCAAGATATATAAATATACAAATACACTGAGGCGAGATTACGAATGACATCGAGTAACTTATAAAATATTCTAGAGTAAGAAAATCATGACTTGTGACTGCTTACATTGATTATATTATTTCTTGTGACTGCTTACATAGATTATATTTATGAGTTGTGACTGCTTAAATCGATGATATAAAGAGTTTTGACTGCTAACATCGATTACTTCAATACAGAAAAATGTTTTGGGAGGTGGGTGAAAGGATGGTTGGGATGTATTTAATGGTGGCTCTCATTACTCTTCATTCAAACCAACAGTCAATAATAACATGATTAAGATTCCATATCGATCCCTGCATCAGTTCCTGAGTTTGCCTAAGTGACATTACATGTATGGGGCGCAAACACTGATGATTGTTTATCGTTACCGGAAATGACGATATTCTTTCAGTCTAATCGTACGGACAAAGTATTTTGAAGGGAAAGAAAAACTGAGTTTGGAATATCTATAATGTTTCATAGACCACAGTCTAAAACATCTCTGATATAAATAAATGTTGATAAATGTGCTAACACTATCAAACCATTCCCGTAAATATTCTGGAAATAAAAGAAGTTAATCTTGAGAAATGTGTAAGCGCATCTTTCGAGCTACAGAAAACATCATTGGGTATATACTGTTTGAGATTTAGTCGAGCATGACTAAAAGCTTACTTCGGTTTTAAACATCTACCGGCATTAACAACTGAATATATTTAACTGATATGAAAAGGGTTCATGATGCTAGACAAAACATTTGCCCTAACAATTCCCCCAAATACTGATGCTGCTCACCAGCAATTACAGAATATTGTGATCTCTACTATTCAGTGATACATCCGTAAATCCTCGACCTACTTGTATGATAATGAAGACAGTTTGAATCAGTGGCGTCGAAAGGAAGGTGCAGAGGGGGGAGATCTGCTCGGCCGTCATTTTTTTTCTTTGTATGGAAATTGGAAAGAAGGGGGGGGGGGCGTTTTCGGAAAACTGCAGAGTTTTTTTGTTTTGTTTTGTTGTTTTTTTCGTTGTAGGTGTGGTGAAAATCTTGGTGCGCCCCAGACGGCACCTACCCTAGCCACGCCACTGGATCAAACCCAACAGAGATAGATGAAAATCTTAACATTAACGATGTACCAGACTTTACAGACAGAGTTACCACTAAATTACAAAATAATGCCCTGCTCACTATATCGGACCAAGGTGCCCTGGGCAGCGTGATTAGCGGAAAACAATGCAAACCGACCATGATCTAATAAGCTGAAGACCTACAATTCTTAGCAGTTATTGTAGGCAGATTTACCACGACAGCTATTATGGTCGGGAAAATAAGTTTTAAAAAAAAGGGGGGGGGCTGCGATTTGTTGATTTCAGAAGACATACACTCCCTGACAGTTCTTATGACCTTAAGACCTACCCTGACACGCTTTATGATCAGAAGACCCATCACCCCTGAATTTTTTTATCCCCAGAAGACCTACATTGAAAGGTCTAAGAACCAAAGACCCACCATGCCTTACAGTTCTATACTAAGAAAACCCTCAGGGCTCGGGTAGCTCTGTAGCCACCAGTCTCGCCTGTGCGTCTTCCCCGATGCACTCAACGACCTGACAGCGACAGTGACTCATTCAGCCGCCATTCAGTGATGACCGATCTCCACGTTACACTAAACAGGGCATACAGACAGAAGCTTCACCTCAGTGGCCTCACGAACCAGCCAGCCGCTCCACTCACCCACACTCCCTCCACTCACCCACACACCCTCCACTCACCCACACACCCTCCACTCACCCACATCACTCGCAGACACACATTGACTCAGTCGCCACAATCAACAGATCTTTCAGGAACTACTGAGCACAGTAAACAGTTCGGGCCGTCTTCTTCTAGTGTTTCCAGTTCCTCTCTCTTCCTCTTCAAATGTCAGTCATTATATTAGTTCGACCAATGCTCTTTCCTCTCTCATTTTTCGCCCCATACCCGCACACAACTTTCCTTTCGAAAAAAAAAAACTCCCTTATCTACCGAATTTTATTCTTCTACCTTCATCACGTCATCTTTTAACGCTTTCATTCCCAATCAATGTTCAATTACCAATCAATATCTTAAGTATTTATTATTTCTATAAATCTTCTTTCCGTCTCTCATACATTTCCCCCCCCCCTCGGCCCAGATAAGATTCGGGCCTTTCCTCTTATTCCCGCTCCTCTTCTCATCCAACCTTTTGGTACATTTTTGTATCGCATGCTTTCATTTCACCCTCCTCTGATATTCATCTCTTAAAAGTATAATCTAGTTCCCAATTACCAAATTTCCCCCTTAATTTCATGTATTTGTGTACCTCCTTCTTCCATTAATCCATCGAACCTCTACTCAAACCACTCCTTCTTTCCACATCTCAGAATCCCCCCCCTCCCCCAAAAACTACCTCCCACCAAACGTTTCTTGACTCGCGGCATTTGCCGACATCGGAAGCAGAAGTTCTTAAATATTTACACGATTCGTGTTTGGTGTTTGGGGCTGTTGCTGGGACTGGGGTCTGCAGTCAGTGAATTTTACTGAAAACATGCGTCTTGGCGTGAGTGGTAACATCGGGGGTAAAGGAAGCGTGGGGGAATTATTTACAACATTCATTAAAAATAATTCTGCCTCCAAATTAAACGCAATTCTTGTTACAAACATTTTATTTGATTGGAAATGTCGAATCGGAAAAATGTTTTTAAAGAATTTAGACGTCTTCCCTTCTTATATTATCATTATATTTTTGTTCGTCCTTCGCATGCCAAGGCTTCGTCTTGAGTCATGGCTTTGACTTCAGCTGCCTTTTGTTTTAAAGAGAGGGAGAGTTGTTCAATTCGCCAGCCTCACTCTCTATTCCTTGTCTATTTGATCGAATGGCAAGACATAGTCAAGACGACTGGAAATAGACAGGACCAGTAGTATTTTTTATGTGTTTCACTGTGCTCTTTATGCGTTTCACGCTGCAGGAGTTGCCGGGAATTTTCATTGCATCAATTTCATACCGCCTACGGGAGTCCACTTCCGGGTTTTATTTCATGTCAGTTTACAATCTCTTTTAATATTATCAAGGCTAAGAAATTAAACTTAACAAAAAATATTGACCAAAAATCGTTGTTCCTGACATACATTTTCTTTCCTTTTAAAACAAAATCTTAACAGAATTTGACAACTAAATTGTTCCGGCAAATAAAACTAACTTTGTTTGATTGTTTGGGGTTTCTTCGTCTATATTTTGAGGATCTACGATCAATAATTTTTTGATCAATTTGGCTCCTATAGGGTTGATACTTCACAAAAGATGATTTGTCTGAAAAAAAAATGACAGTGACATTACTCTGTTTGTATTTAAGCATCTCTTAGACCTTCTTAGACCTATCCAAAATAAATGTTCGACTGAAATTTTCTACGAACGTAAGTTTGTTCGAAATGAAATTTTATAAACGGAGATTTATTTACTTGTAAACATGTTTTGATGGATGAGTGCCAGTAAGAGATGGGGCAAATGTAAATTTTTTAAAAATAATATATATATTTTTGGCCTTTCTCCCTTCAAATATGTAATTTCAAACACACGTCTGTTCGAACAAATTCCTTCCGATCAACTTTCCATTGAAAAAATTTCTTTCGAACACATTTCGGGTAAGCTCTCGTATAACTAGAGAAGTTGTACCCAGCCTGTGTTCCAAGTTACCTCTCATAGAATTGGGCAAAAGCTCCCATATCGAAAATGGCTCTCAAAAGGACTCCATAAGTCAAGGTTTGATAACACTGACCTAGAAACCAACTAGAAGTAAATACCTTTTACCATTTACTTGGAAACTACCTATAGCACTTAATACACAGACTAACTAGCCAGCACTTGACCACAGACTAAGTAGCCAGCACTGTACCACAGGCAAACTAGCCAGTTTTTGACCACATACAAGCTAGCCAGCACTCGAACACAGGCAAACTAGCCAGCACTTGATCACAGACAATCTAGCCAGCACTCGACCTCAGGCAAGCTAGCCAGCACTCGACCACAGGCAAACTACCCAGCACTCGACCACAGGGAAACTAGCCAGCACTCGACCAGAGGCAAACTAGCCAGCACTTGACCACAGACAAGCTAGCCAGAACTCGACCACAGGAAAACTAGCCAGCACTCGACTACAGGCAAGCTAGCCGGCACTTGACCACAGACAAGCTAGCCAGCACTTGACCACAGGAAAACTAGCCAGCACTCGACCACAGGCAAGCTAGCCAGCACTTGACTACAGGCAAACTAGCCAGCACTCTACCACAGGCAAACTAGCCAGCATTCGACCACAGGCAAACTAGCCAGCAATCGACCACAGGCACGCTAGCCAGCACTCGACCACAGGCAAACTAGTCAGTTCTTGACCACAGGCACACTAGCCAGCACTCGACTACAGACAAACTAGCCAGCACTCGACCACAGACAAGCTAGCCAGCACTCAGTCATCACAAGTAAACGAATCGCACCCAGCCACAGGTTGAATGGCTGACGTGGTAGCCAGTCATACCACTTTCAACAAAAATGCCACACATTCTTCTTTAAAAACAAAAACTTTGATAACTTTAACCCAACCTCCAAAAACAAAAACAAAAACTGCAACGCTGGCCGTTCATGAAGAGAGCGCACCTGCACTGCACCGAATCCACACTGTCATGCGCTGCGCACACAGTCCCGTCCGATCGGTTTGGTGTGAAAGTTGACTGTATCATCCTGCTTGTTGTCTTAACAGCTCCGTACATTCTACAGAATCCACAGGTGAAACATTCTCGGTTTGGAGGGGGCGCGGGGCAAAAGGGGAAGGGGGGGGGGGACTATTTCGCCAGCAGGTTTCAACAATATTTTGACAAGTGAGCGAACAATCTATCTTTGTCGACGTGTTTCTTTCTCCAACAAATGTAAAAAAAAAAAAATAATACATAAAAAATGGTCTTAAAATATGTGTAACAAATTTGATGTAATTTACTTAAATAGAAGTGCACTGATGGGTTTAGTTGTTGTTTTTTTTTTTTTTAAATGTATGCTTTGAAATCAAAGGATTTCAGGAGGGTATATTTCAGTGATTAATTAAGCTCTTCATTAAGCTATTCATTAACTCTTCAAAAAGCACTCCATAAAGCTCATTAAGCTCTTCATAAAGCTGCTCATTAAGCTCGGCATAAAGCTCTTCATTAAGCTCTTCATAAAGCGCGCGATAAGCTCTTCGTAAAGCTATTCAAGCTTTTCATTAAGCTCTTCAAAAAGCTCTTCGTTACGCTCTTCATTAAAACCTGCGTAAAGCTCTGATAAGAAATGTGTACTGATGGTGTTAAAATGTTTCATCCTATCGCCAAAAGAGACCACGTCAAAAAACCAGCTTGAGAATCCTCGTTACCAATAATGACATTGATTTCCACAGTGACACTCAAAGACAGTTCATTAACGAGGCCCGTTTTCCGGCCGTGCCCAGAGCCCTCAAGGGGGCCTTAATCCGGCCCTACCTGCAGCTACGTCATCGATTCGGGCACCAATGGGTTTTTTTTTCTGCTCCTATCCACCTGTAATCCTTGACCTTTGCGGGGAACACGCGCATTCTTGAGAAAACCTGAGACTCCCTGCTTGACCTATTCGCTGACACCCATTCCCGTTGCTCACCACCAAATCAGCGACGATCTTTACCACGGGCAATAAATCAGTTGCTCAGTTGGCAATGAATCACAGCAAGTGCTTACAGGCTGATTCACGGGCATCTAACAGAAAATAAACAGATCCTTTGGTGCACCACGTAAAGTAGTGCAAACACACACATACACATACATACACACCCATACACATACACGCACGCACGCACGCACGCACGCACGCAATCAAGTCATTAGGCATGCAAAGTACAGAGTGTCTTGACAAAAGCTTCACCAGGGGTTCCTAACCATGGGTGCCAGCACTCCTAGCTGGGAGGGGTGAGAGGGAGGAGTGTTGGGGGGGGGGCGGCGGTGGGTGCGGGGGAAGTACATTTGCATTTGTATCGTTTGGTCGCGGGGAAATATGTTTTCAAATCGAGATGGGGGTTAGGGGAAATGTTTTGAAATCAAGGAAGGGTGCAGCATGCAAAAGGCTAAGAACCCCTGAGCTAGACATTTTAACTCTTAGTGATGTCGCCAGAAAAAGTATGATGCACCTTCAAGAATCAATTTTACTCAAATGTATATCCTCTTCAACCCAGCAATGCAAAGTCTGCTATGATTCCAACCAGTCTAGTAATACGCTATTGCAGTTAATGATATGACAGAATGAAGGATAGTTTTCAGCTAGACCACATTATCTCACGTTAAAAGTCTCTTGAGTGGATGCTAACGTTGATTCAGCTCGAATGAGACAAGGGGTAATGGAGGGTTAAAAACGATCTAGTGAAATGGGCATCATACTATGGATCTATTACGCTTTCAAAAACAATATCTTTATCTACCCAAGTGAAAGTGGAGAACCCCCCCCCCCCGGACACACACCTTTTCCCCCTTCCACACGCCCACCGGTGACGTGAATCCGGGATCCAAGCTGCCTCTTCCTAAAACATATAAGATATAAGCTTATGTTTAGATCAGTGGTTCTTAACCTTGTTTCGGGTACCGAACCCCACCATTTTCATCTGAGCATTCACCGAGCCCTTCTTAATAGGAAAAATAAAATGATTTTTTTTTTCTGATTTTTTTTGGACCTCCGCCGAACCCATGAGACTGACTCACCGAACCCATGGGGTTCGATCGAACCCAGGTTAAGAACCACTGGTTTAGATGTTATGCGGCTCAACTACATTAGGTTTAAAATACTGGTACGGTAAAAATAAAACAACATGTGGCTAAAAACATACTTATGACAGAGTATGCTACACAGGACAGCATGTATTGTGCACTGTTGTGTGGGTTTACAAACTTTAATCTGTTTTAAGATTTGGCTGTCAGGTGAACATTGCGAAAAAAGAACTTCCCAAACAAAAAAAAAAAGGGGGGGGGGGAAGGAGAGGAAGCATTTGTCACCAAGTTAATTGTGACGTCAATCAAAAAGGGAAGTGGGAGTTAAGGGTTGTATGCCATGGCTCGACATCCTGATATGTGAACATAAACTAGGTCAACACACAGGCTATAACAGCATGCATTTGACAACAAACATACAGAGGTTACAAAATGATGATAAACAATACAGATATCGTACAGATAACAACAAACCGAATACTAAATACAAATGGCATCATACAAACACAATCAAACTACCGTTGATCTTAAAACGTAAGAGATAATATCTTCAACCCATATCAATCTCTTAATTATTTTCTCTCTTTCTCTCTCTCTCTGTCTCTCCCTCTCAATCTCTCTCTCTCTCTCCATCTGCCACAGACACACATACACCTACAAACATAAATTTCGACACATTCAGTTATTAAAAGTTTACACGCTAAACGACAGCCCTTAGATCAACGGCACATCGGATGAATCGAGGTGCACCAAGGTCATCATTTCCTTACAACACACGGCTGCACTGTTGCTGAACGCACAATACGACGATGTGATCAACTAAGGAACTAGCTCCGACCCGGACTTCTCGACGTTACACAATGGAGCTGTTTGTGATGTGGGACATACAAAAGAAAACATTGGTACCATCCCACGGACGCACCAGATATCTTTCTTAGCCAGGGGATAACACGAGGGAGCGAGCACCGTTCAGTCTTAGATGAGAAAGAGAACCTGTCTGCCCGTGGGTTTGTACCAACATTGTCTTCAACACCCCCCCCCCACTCAACCGCCCCAGCCAGTTTTAAAGAAAAGAAAACAAAACACACTGAGCGAGTATTTTGTACTATAGAGTTATCGTCCTTGGCATGGGCGGGTCAAACAAGAAACGTTATTTGTTAAAATGCTCAGAAGCACCGCCCAGTTTAAGGAGAAACCACCCCAAGGGAAGGTAAATAAGCCGTCTAATGTGTTGTTAGTTGAATAGGTGAAGAAAGGGGGGAACTTCGTGGTACAGGTGTGGGGAGACCAAGCCAGTTATTATGGTTTTATGCATCACTTAGTTACACCCGAGTTTACCATTTATAGTTTAAAACTTGGGGGGGGGAAGGAGAAGGGAGAGAGTGGGAGAGGGTAGGGGAAGAAGGAGATGGCGGAGAGAGGAGAAGAGGGAGAAGACAGGCAAAAACGAGCAAAAAAGGAAAATAGACAGAAGAGAAGAAGAAGAAGAGAGGGGGAGAGGAGCGAGAGAGGAGACGAGGAGGGATTGAGGAGAAGAGGATAAAAATAACTGAAGAGAAGTGGGAAAAGGGAAGAGGAGGGCGTGAGGGGAAGAGGAGGGAAAGAGGGGACGATGGACAGAAGGGAAGATGAGCGGGAGATAATGGAAGCAGGGGATAGGGAAAGTGGAGGGAGAGATGGGAGGAGGGACAGAAGGGAAGATGAGCGGGAAATAATGGAAGCAGGGGAGAGGTGGGGTGGGGGAGCGTGAAAGACGAAGGATAGACCAAGAGATAGAGCGATTTTTTTTTTTTTCGTTCTAAGCAAAGCGTTTAAGGCAGTATGTTATATGCGACATCTTAGAATAAAATGCAAGTCTTAAAGATCACAGGACTACAGGTTGGCATGATGAGCTATTATTTCCCCTAGAGTTTTACGACCTTTTGTGACTCCTAAGAAATTCTCTCTCTCTCTCTCTCTCTCTCTCTCTCTCTCTTTCTCTCTCTCTCTCGCTCTTTCACGACGTATCCCTGAAATATATATTAACAAAATGATCCCAAGTATGATCATTTAGCTTGTTGCGACACACGTAAAAAGTGGTTACTATAGTTACACATTCACTGATGATCAAATGGGAACAAACTCAGTATCCAAACGTTTAACTTTTTCTACGCCTCGAGGAAATAATCCACCCCCCCCC
>CAXITT010000091.1:326072-357960 GCA_964033795.1 Lymnaea stagnalis | reverse complement strand
GGGGGGGTGGAGGGTTGGGGGGGTGGGCGGTTGGGTGGGTGGACGGTTGGGCGGGTGGACGGTTGGGCTGGTGGTCGGTTGGGCGGGTGGACGGGCATTCTAGCTAGTTGTCTTCAATACACAAGAATGCTTTCACTTGCAGCCCACATTGCCGAACCATGTACACATGTAGCTGACATCGCCGTACCACGTACAACTTCTCTCATGTTTGTGTGCATGTTACACAAGTGGCCCCTTCTTAAAGTAATGGGTGGATTTTTGCTGAGATTACAGGGGTTGGGTTTTCCAGCCTTAGTCCTGGCTGAAGTTTGGATGATAGAGGTAGGAAGGAACAAAGAAAGTCGACGACAGAAGAATGTGTATGAGGGAAATGAGAAGGAAAGACGAAAGTGAAGGAAAAGAAAGCGGAATCAAAGAAGAAATGGATGAAAGAAGAAATAGAGGGAAAGGAAATTAAAGAGAATGAAAGAAGAGATGGATGAAAGAAAATATGGAAGGAGAAGAAAGAGAATGAAAGAAGAAAGTGGATGAAAGAAAACAGAATGAAATACAAAAGGGATAAAAAGAAAATGGATCAAAGAAGACATGGATGAAAGGAGAAACGGATGAAAGGAGAAACGGTTGAAGGGAGAAATGGATGAAAGAAGAAGTGGATGAATGGAAAGAGAATGAAAGAAAGGAGTGGATTAAAGAAAAATTATGATTAAATAAAAAAAAATTTGATGCACGAAGAGATTGGACGTCGGAGTTGACGGGAATAGAAAATACAAAAGAATACAAAGAGCGGAGAATAGGAAAAGAATTGGCCACTCTACCAGTGCCAGTGCCGGATCTCTGTTAGAGTGGGTGAAATCGCGGCCGACTTCCATTGCTACTAAAACTGGTTGGGGAAGTTTGTCTTTCACCCATCAAAATTGTAATGAAAAAAAAATATTTCAAATATATTTCTGTGGGAAGTCCTACTTTCGTTACGTGTGGTCTGCGTGACGCAATACGCCATGATGAGATCAGTAACTACGCCTTATCCGATGAGACGTTAACAGTCGTCCAAACAAAATGCCTCCCCTCACACGCCCCCCCCCACCCTTTTTTTTTGTCACCTCTCAATCCCAACCACTCCACGCCAACCAAAACCGCAACTTATTGGTCCTCGATCAGTGGTTCTCAACATTCCTAATGCCGCGACCCATTAATACAGCTCCTCGTGTTGGGGTGACCCCCAAACCATAAAATTATTTTAACTGCTACTTTATAAATATGTGTTTTCCGATGGTCTTAGGCGACCACTGTGTAAGGGTCGTTCGCCCCCTAAAGGGGTCTCGACCCACAGGTTGAGGGCCGCTGTCCTCACATAATTATAATTCCCCATCATTTATTCACACCACTTCCTCTCTTCTCTTGCTCTTATGCACATATTCAACACACAAAAAATAACGCTAGTTAAGAGCAATTTACTGCACGCCTTTAATTTGTGCATATTTCTTCCATACATTAACGAAATGTTAGCATCTAAACAACATAAAAACAACACATAAGAACATAAAACAAAAAAAGAAAGAAAATGAATATTTAATAATTTGGAATGTTCCAGGTTTATCATCCTAAAAAAAAAATATTTTTAATGTTCCAGCTTTTTATTATGAAACAACAAAGATTCCAAAGCTGTGAGAACTCAGCTATACAAGTTTTCTAAGCTCAGGCCTATCAACATTTTTTTCCCCGTTATTATTTACTAGCGATTACCCGGCATGCTTTGCAAGGCCTCTCAAAGAAAGAAAGTGTTTGTGTTTTAATTATGTTTTTTGAAGTACTTTTTATATACACACTATTACTTGTTTTTCCGTCTGGTGCGTACACGAATAAATAAGAAGTTTTTTTTTTTCGAAGCATCAGCAGGGCACACACAGCTGTCCATGTGAGCAGGCCACACACAGCTGTCCATGTGAGCAGGCCACACACAGCTGTCCATGTGAGCAGGCCACACACAGCTGTCCATGTGAGCAGGCCACACACAGCTGTCCATGTGAGCAGGCCACACACAGCTGTCCACGTGAGAAGCATGTATTTTCAAAAAAAATTAGTCCACACACTTGTAGCGATTGATACCCCCCCACCCCCCATGCACTAGCAATGTTTGAAATTATATTTATATAGCTCATGTAATAAAACAACGAATATTTATATATATTAGCATTGGTGAGTCCTGACGATAGCTTAAACATGTCTGTCTTTCACCTTATTTTTCGATTGATTTTGTAGGGGAACCCCCCCCCCCCCAATGGCGTAGCTAGGGGAGGGGTCCAAATTCGAAAGTCTTCCCGGGCCCCTACTTGAGGGGGGCCTCCAATGGCGTGTCCGAATTTTTTTTTATATTAAATAATGTCGAATGTCAAAATGCAGGGCCCCCTAAAGAGGCCAAGCCCCCCGGCCCCCGGGCCCTCAAGTCCCCCCCCCAATCCCTAGCTACGCATCTCCCCCCCCTCTTTTCCCTCTCTCGTACCTTTGTGTTTAAATACAATCTATATTAATCATTTTAACTGACACCTTTTTAAAATGCCAAATTGTTCCATCACTACCGTCTAGGAATACAAACAACTATAAACCGGTTGGGTACCAATAATAGATAAACGTATTGGTTGTACCTGGGACTCACCTGGTGTACTTTTAGCCAGTCAATAGAAGCCAGGGGTCGTGACCTTAAGCAAAAATATTGATAAAGTATTCGTCAGGAATTCTGTCCCCTTAAGACTCAGGATCTAATACTTTGACCTCTTGGTAGGCAGAGGCATAGTTTGAGTGGTTTTCGCCCGGGGACTATATTCAATTTTACGCCCCCCCCCCCAACCCGGCCGCCCCCCTCAACTCTGAACCCAAATATTTTCATCAATAAAATATCATCAAATCCCATTTTGTCGCCCACTAGTCTGGTGCCCGGGGCCATATGTCCACATTTGCCCTCCTTATATACGACTCTGTTGGTAGGTTGGATTATTGAGGTAGAATAAAAAGTGTAGCATCCTGCAAATATCTTCATGCTGAATATTTCCTTTGGGTTATCAATGTATGCGTCGTCTCCCAAGGAGGTCTTTTCAAAAGGCGATACGATTTCCAAATTAAATGCTTTAGGTAACTGTGCACAGTGCATTATTGGCTGCAACATGCACGGCCTCAGCGAGTTATATGAAAATACCGGCCTGAAATTGCCAGGGACAAAGTCTGTCATCACACGCACTGTGCAGTAATTAGTCGCTTTTATAGAACGGTTGAAAAGCACAGATGAACAATATGAGGAGAATTAAATTCAACACTCTAATTATAAGAAGATCTATGAATCATTCAGTGAGGTAACAGATGGACATTAGCTCTCTGCATACCATCTACTAAACCACTGCAGCAACCACCGTCATCTGTCAAACCCAAACACGCCACCCATGCAAACCACATGGCAACATCTACACAATAAATCCCTGAACGGGTCCATTATTTTTGTCGGGTCCGGGTATGTGCCGGGTGTGCTAGTGCCTAGCAGTGTGCCTTGTGTGTCTCACTATGAAGAAGATGACCAGTAATGTGTCTTGTGTGTCTCACTATGGAGTAGATGACCAGCAATGTGTCTTGTGTGTCTCACTATGGAGTAGATGTCCAACAATGTGTCTTGTGTGTCTCTCTAAGGAGTAGATGACAAGCAGTGTGTCTTGTGTGACTTCACTATGGAGTAGATGACCAGCAGTGTGTCTTGTGTGTCTCATTATGGCATAGATGACTAGCAGTGTGTCTTGTGTGTTTCACTATTCAGTACATGAACTGCAGTGTGTCTTGTTTGTCTCACTATGGAGTAGATGACCAGCAGTGTGTCTTGGGTGTTTTACTATGAAGTAGATGACCAGCAGTGTCTCTCGTGTGTCTCAATATGAAGTGCATGACCAGAAGTGTGTCTTGTTTGTCTCACTATTTAGTAGATGACTAGCAGTGTGTCTTGTGTCCCCATGCAGTAGTGTATCGCTGTGCTCTTTATGAGTTAAGCGTCGCAGGAGTTGGTAGTTTTATTGTGCTAATGTCATACCGCCTACGGGACTGCATCTCCGGGTCTGATTTCAGATTTTGCTCTATCTTAGATGAAGTTGTCATTCAAGGTTATGGAGTCCCGTCTACGCGGGGTACTGGTGATGTCTTTTGATTTTCTAGGCCTTTCTGGGCATGAATCGAGTGCAACTGAACCCGTATTGACCGCTCGACCACCCAGCACCCATGTCACAATTACGTTAGCTGTCGGTGTCGTTATTTGTATCAGAACAGTATTATAATTGCGTGTCTAAATGGGAAAGTTTCTTTGTTTTAAATTAGGATAAACACAGAGGTTTGAAGAATAAAATTAATGATGACATGACCAGTTCAAAAATGGATACAAGTCGTTGTGTAAAAACTTAAAAAAAGGTGTAAAAGCTGTCTTTCAAAATAATAATAATAATAATAATGAAAATTTCTGTTCTGTTGCTATAGGTGCGTCATGTGTGGAAGTAATTTTTTAAACAAAAACACATGTAAGTCGTTGGTCTGTGGAAAATATAAAAAAAAATAACAACAACAGTGAACCAGTTCCATTGTTTATTTAAATGTTTTAATCGCGGAGTGGCGCGGAAATCTAGAAGCGTCTAGACAAAAAAAAAAAAAATTCGGAGCACTGCCTGGTCGGAGCACTGCACTGCCTGGTCGGAGCACTGCACTGCCTGGTCGGAGCACTGCCTGGTCGGAGCACTGCACTGCCTGGTCGGAGCACTGCCTGGTCGGAGCACTGCCTGGTCGGAGCACTGCACTGCCTGGTCGGAGCACTGCCTGGTCGGAACACTGCCTGGTCGGAACACTGCCTGTAGCACTGCCTGGTCGGAACACTGCCTGGTCAGAACACTGCCTGGTCGGAGCACTGCCTGGTCGGAGCACTGCACTGCCTGGTCGGAGCACTGCCTGGTCGGAACACTGCCTGGTCGGAACACTGCCTGGTCGGAGCACTGCCTGGTGCTGATTTCTGTTCTGTTACTTTTTGGGGCGGTTTTCATCTTAAATTTTTTTTCAAAATTCAAAAATGTGTTTCAATGGTGCTTTAATTGTTTGGACATTGATCAAATACGATATTTCCTGGGGAAGATTTAAATACATTAAAAATTTTTTTTTTAAAATATGCTCACTTGTGTACGTCTTCACATTCCTCTCTGTAGAGGCACCTATAAGACAACGCGGTAAAGAACAGATCGGTGGATGGCAAAAAAAGAAGAAAAAAACAGAAAAGAAGTGTTTCTCAGCGCTACGCAGACAAACTTTGTTTAGGGAGATTTTTTATTTTTATTTTTTAAAGTTTTAGAATGTTCAGTCGGAACAACAAGTTTTTCCCCCACAACCAGCAACTCCGCCTAAAAAAATAAGTCAGCTCAACTACCTTGATGTCCATGCTCTGGCCCTAAAAGAACCGGTTCTTCGACTACGATACTGGAGTCCTGCCTTGAAACATGAATTCACATGCTGTGTCCCCAGTTGTAGTTTTCCCCCTAGTGATGTGTTTAGTTTCATCTTCTGTCCTCCGCCCCCCCCCCAATCCCCTCCCCCCCTGTTTGTGCGTAGTTGTTTTTGTGCCCTCCACCCCACAATTTCCGTTTTCCCCCAAGCGTAGTGCTGACATTGGTGAGTTCATCAGGTCATTGTGCCTCGTATGTCAAGTTGTACCACTACCCTCCCCCACCCCCCCCACTTCACCACCACACTCCCCGCCCGGGTGTACACGCTGCTGTGGGAATATAGCAATAATTCTGGTTGTAAATGTTTCGTTTTTTTTTTTTTTTGGTTTGATTTTTTGTTGCTTTTTAAAATGGAGAATAAATAAACTTTGTTCTGTCCGGAAGGGCGTAGCCACCTCGTGATAAATCAACGTCACTTGGTGTCTGAATGTGTGTGTGTGTGTGTGTGTTTTAAAGCAGGGGTCAGTGGGATACAACTAACTTTAAGATGAGTGCTGACAGAAAGGAATACGATTCTGTGATAATCAGTGTTAACCTGGGGTGTTAACAATTTAAATGTCAGAAATGAAATGATTCCAGTTTCGTTGATAGTAAATTGAATGTCATAGAGAAAACACGGCTTTTCTCAACAGAGCCAATGTATTTTTTTAAGTGGATGGTGCATGAGGGTAAGGATGGGTGGGGATAGAGGTCAGGTTGGGTGGGGATGGAGGTCAGGTTGGGTGGGGATAGAGGTCAGGTTGGGTGGGGATAGAGGTCACGTAGGGTGGCAATGGAGGTCAGGTTGGGTGGGGATAGAGGTCACGTAGGGTGGCAATGGAGGTCAGGTTGGGGGGAATGGAGGTCAGGTTGGGTGGGGATAGAGGTCAGGTTGGGTGGGGATAGAGGTCAGGTTGGGTGTCGATGTAGTTCAGGTTGGTTGGGGATAGAGGTCTGGTTGGGTGGGGATTGAGGTCAGGTTGGGTGTTGATAAAGGTCAGGTTGGGTGACGATGAAGGCCAGGTTGTTTGGGGCGTTAGGGTGCTAGCAATTACTTTGATTCAGGAATCTTTTTCTTTTTAACAATTAAAAATAAATAGATATTTTCTTCCTAATCATGGTTCAGAATAGACAGCAATGAAGTGAATTGTAACCCATCAAATATTTTAAGCAAGAAATGTCTTCACCCTCTAAGCTGAAATTTTGTGTTAATGTCTTTGCATTTACTGTTGTTTAGGCAAAATGTTACTCCAAGTATGATTGTCTAAAAATATTTCGTAAGAAAGAAAGAGTTAAGTTGAGTCCATACACAAAACGCTATGTAGCTACTCTAGATTAACTTCTTGATACCACCAAACACACGTGATCAGCTCATCCAGGGTTGGGGTTAAAGTTCAATATCTCTTCTTCGTTCGTGAGTTGCATATAATCACCAGACAAGACTGCAAGGTGATCAGGTGATCCAGACAACAATATATTGGTTAATTGAGCACCCAGACAACTAGACATTAGTCAATGATAATTGGACATCCAGACAACAAGTCATTAGTCAATATTACCTAGACATCCAGACAACTAGGCATTCTTCAGCGTTCACTGGATATTCAGACAACTAGGCATTAGTCAATTTTAGTTTGACCTCCAGACAACTAGAGATTAGTCAATGTTACCTAGACTCCAGACAACTAGGCATTAGTCAAATGTTACTTAGACATCCAGACAACTAAGTATTAGTAAATGTTACCTAGACATCCAGACAACTAGGTATTAGTAAATGTTGCCTAGACATCCAGACAACTAGGTATTAGTAAATGTTGCCTAGACATCCAGACAACTAGGCATTAGTCAATGTTCCTTAGACGTCGAGACAACTAGACATTGGTCAATGATACTTCCTGGAAGCCTGACTCCAAACAGCAGGTTTTCTATGATTGATGATAACCCCACCACGCATACATCTGACCGCTGGCAGACGGAACATACAGCCGTCTGCTACGGGAACAATGAGTGGCTCTTGTTTCTTGTGTCCACCGACGGTGCTCTGTTTACCTAACGTCACTTCCGTTATCAAACTATCTCCTCTTTACCTTCAAGTGATGTTTTTCAACTCACAAAAGCCTTGTTTGGTTGGTCATGAAAGGCGAGAACTCATGGTTGCAAGTGATATTGGGGGGGGGGGGGGTTTCCTCCCTACTCTCTTTTAATACATTTAGGGCCCGTTTTCTAATTTGGCGTGTAAACAGTGGAGTATTAGCATAAATGCCCCCCTTGTTTTTCAACTCACAAAAGCCTTGTTTGGTTGGGCATGAAGGGCGAGAACTCATGGTTGGAAGGGATATTGGGGGGGGGGGGGTGTTTCCTCCCTACTCTCTTGTAATACATTTAGGGCCCGTTTTCTAAGTTGGCGTGTAAACAGTGGAGTACTAGCATAAATGCCACCCCGGAGCAGGTGCGGTTAACCTATTTGCCGCCCCTCTCAAAGAAAATAAAACCCACTGCAGTTGGCCGATAGTGCCGCCCAGGGTGGTCTGGGACCCGCACCCCCCTTCCAGTAATGAAATGTTTTGAATATTCGGAGTTGAAATTGATTTTCAGAATTGATGAAATTGATGTCAGAACCAACCACATATGTGTATGGAACAGTTGTGTGTTTAAAAAAAAGTACATGTTTGCCATACAATCTTAACATTTACCTCGATAGATTGTGGCATATTTCAGCGTCTCACCTGCAAAGCGCTGTCTTCTCGCATCGCCTTGTTAGTATTGGCCTGCGTCCACATTTTGGAAATTCAGATTTTTCTTGGAAAGCAAATTCTAGTCTGGCAATGCAATCATTCTCCCCACAAACTTAACGATTGTGTATAGTTTGTGCCCACACCCCTAGATAATGCCTAAGCCCCTTGGGAGTTGTAGCACCAAACGTTTGGAAGGTGTAGCAATAACAGGTTGTTGCAGCAAAAGGTTGTAGCATCAAAAGTTTGGAATGTGTAGCAACAACAGGTTGTTGCAGCAAAAGGTTGTAGCATCAAAAGTTTGGAATGTGTAGCAACAACAGGTTGTTGCAGCAAAAGGTTGTAGCATCAAAAGTTTGGAAGGTGTAGCAACAACAGGTTGTTGCAGCAAAAGGTTGTAGCATCAAAAGTTTGGCAGTTGTAGAAGAAAAAAAAAACAGGTTATAGTTTGGGAAACTACTGCAAATGTCACAAAGGCCGAAATAATTGATGCAAGGAATTGAAGAGAAGTGGCACGAAGAAATTTGGTTCAATAGTCACGTTGAAGCAATCCACCGTGAACACATCATTGGGAAGTCTTGCACGGTGCAACAATCCACTGTGAAGAGCTCAACCGTGAAGACCTCAACTGTGAAGACATGGATTGGACAAAAATTCCCAATGAAGACATTCACCGTGAAGACATCCACTGTGAAGACACCAAGCATGAAGACATGTACCAAGCACAAATTCCCATGGGAAATATCCACCGTGAAGACATGGACCGTGCACAAATTCACCGCTGAGACATCCACTGTGAAGACATCCACCGTGAAGACATCAACCGTGAAGAATCCACCGTAAAGGCATCCACCGCGAAGACATAAACCGTAAAGACCTCCACCGTAAAGCCATCACCGTGAAGACATAAACCTTAAAGACATCCACCGTGAAAAGCTATACCATGAAATCCACCACGGTCCCGCTAACTGCCCTCATTTTCATCGTCTTTTTCTGACCTCACTCCCTCCACCCAACCACTGGCGAGTGACGTACAGTCTCATTTTTTTGTGCGGTTTAACTGTGCACTTTCTTGACTCACCCACCACGCATGCTGGTGTCAAATATCAACAGGGGCTGATACTCTACCGGCAAGTGCTTTGATGCAAATCGCTGCGGCTCTAATTTGACCTCGCGCCTCCAGCGATGGTTTTTTAAAGCCATAATTGTAGTGGTGTTTCTGCGGCTAGTGCTGAAATGTAAATCCATGTAGTTTTTGGTTTCTTTTGGGTGGCTAATGTTGGTGTATTTGATGTTTGTGTTTGCTATACACAAACCCAACCAATCCTACGGTTGTTATTGGCTTTTCTTTGGTGTGTTTGTAGTAATGGCTTCTGTTTCAATTATATTTGAGGTTGTTTTTTTTACCGTTACAGCCTGCTTCAACCGTTTCTACATTTTTTTTACAACTGCCAGACGTGATACAACCGCCCCACTTGTCACTACTGCTGCATTCAGTTGTCAGTAACTGCTGCTAACATCTAACAACACGATATGTGTCTAAGACAACTTCTGCAAGAGACGTGCGAGGTCCTGACAGCGTGAGAAGCACGTAGCTATTTCTTATTTAACCAGCGTTTCGAGGCGTGGGATGGACATACAATGACTCCAGTGACTCCATTATGACGTGAAATGTTACATTTGGGAAGATTTTGGATGGACAAACAATGACTCCAGTGACTCCAATATGACGTGAAATGTTACATTTGGGAAGATTTTGGATGGACATACAATGACTCCAGTGACTCCATTATGACGTGAAATGTTACATTTGGGAAGATTTTGGATGGACAAACAATGACTCCAGTGACTCCAATATGACGTGAAATGTTACATTTGGGAAGATTTTGGATGGACAAACAATGACTCCAGTGACTCCAATATGACGTGAAATGTTACATTTGGGAAGATTTTGGATGGACAAACAATGACTCCAGTGACTCCAATATGACGTGAAATGTTACATTTGGGAAGATTTTGGATGGACAAACAATGACTCCAGTGACTCCAATATGACGTGAAATGTTACATTTGGGAAGATTTTGGATGGACAAACAATGACTCCAGTGACTCCAATATGACGTGAAATGTTACATTTGGGAAGATTTTGGATGGACAAACAATGACTCCAGTGACTCCAATATGACGTGAAATGTTACATTTGGGAAGATTTTGGATGGACAAACAATGACTCCAGTGACTCCAATATGACGTGAAATGTTACATTTGGGAAGATTTTGGATGGACAAACAATGACTCCAGTGACTCCAATATGACGTGAAATGTTACATTTGGGAAGATTTTGGATGGACAAACAATGACTCCAGTGACTCCAATATGACGTGAAATGTTACATTTGGGAAGATTTTGGATGGACAAACAATGACTCCAGTGACTCCAATATGACGTGAAATGTTACATTTGGGAAGATTTTGGATGGACAAACAATGACTCCAGTGACTCCAATATGACGTGAAATGTTACATTTGGGAAGATTTTGGATGGACAAACAATGACTCCAGTGACTCCAATATGACGTGAAATGTTACATTTGGGAAGATTTTGGATGGACAAACAATGACTCCAGTGACTCCAATATGACGTGAAATGTTACATTTGGGAAGATTTTGGATGGACAAACAATGACTCCAGTGACTCCAATATGACGTGAAATGTTACATTTGGGAAGATTTTGGATGGACAAACAATGACTCCAGTGACTCCAATATGACGTGAAATGTTACATTTGGGAAGATTTTGGATGGACAAACAATGACTCCAGTGACTCCAATATGACGTGAAATGTTACATTTGGGAAGATTTTGGATGGACAAACAATGACTCCAGTGACTCCAATATGACGTAAAATGTTACATTTGGGAAGATTTTGGATGGACATACAATGACTCCAGTGACTCCATTATGACGTGTTACATTTGGGAAGATTTTGGATGGACAAACAATGACTCCAGTGACTCCAATATGACGTGAAATGTTACATTTGGGAAGATTTTGGATGGACAAACAATGACTCCAGTGACTCTAATATGACGTGAAATGTTACATTTGGGAAGATTTTGGATGGACAAACAATGACTCCAGTGACTCCAATATGACGTGAAATGTTACATTTGGGAAGATTTTGGATGGACAAACAATGACTCCAGTGACTCCAATATGACGTGAAATGTTACATTTGGGAAGATTTTGGATGGACATACAATGACTCCAGTGACTCCATTATGACGTGTTACATTTGGGAAGATTTTGGATGGACATACAATGACTCCAGTGACTCCATTATGACGTGTTACATTTGGGAAGATTTTGGATGGACATACAATGACTCCAGTGACTCCATTATGACGTGTTACATTTGGGAAGATTTTGGATGGACATACAATGACTCCAGTGACTCCATTATGACGTGTTACATTTGGGAAGATTTTGGATGGACATACAATGACTCCAGTGACTCCATTATGACGTGTTACATTTGGGAAGATTTTGGATGGACATACAATGACTCCAGTGACTCCATTATGACGTGTTACATTTGGGAAGATTTTGGATGGACATACAATGACTCCAGTGACTCCATTATGACGTGTTACATTTGGGAAGATTTTGGATGGACATACAATGACTCCAGTGACTCCATTATGACGTGTTACATTTGGGAAGATTTTGGATGGACATACAATGACTCCAGTGACTCCATTATGACGTGTTACATTTGGGAAGATTTTGGATGGACATACAATGACTCCAGTGACTCCATTATGACGTGTTACATTTGGGAAGATTTTGGATGGACATACAATGACTCCAGTGACTCCATTATGACGTGTTACATTTGGGAAGATTTTGGATGGACATACAATGACTCCAGTGACTCCATTATGACGTGTTACATTTGGGAAGATTTTGGATGGACATACAATGACTCCAGTGACTCCATTATGACGTGTTACATTTGGGAAGATTTTGGATGGACATACAATGACTCCAGTGACTCCATTATGACGTGTTACATTTGGGAAGATTTTGGATGGACATACAATGACTCCAGTGACTCCATTATGACGTGTTACATTTGGGAAGATTTTGGATGGACATACAATGACTCCAGTGACTCCATTATGACGTGTTACATTTGGGAAGATTTTGGATGGACATACAATGACTCCAGTGACTCCATTATGACGTGTTACATTTGGGAAGATTTTGGATGGACATACAATGACTCCAGTGACTCCATTATGACGTGTTACATTTGGGAAGATTTTGGATGGACATACAATGACTCCAGTGACTCCATTATGACGTGTTACATTTGGGAAGATTTTGGATGGACATACAATGACTCCAGTGACTCCATTATGACGTGTTACATTTGGGAAGATTTTGGAGGGTAGCGGGGGAGACATTGCAGAATGACGTCATCACTTGATGAAGACTGCAGGAAATCTCTGAGACTTTGGTTTCCCAGGTTTTCGTGAGGGGGTTCTTCTGTTTTGTTCACGTAAGCTTTACGTTTTTCCCAGTGCATGTTACGAGTGACGCTATTCCCCTTCACGCAAGACGCTTTTCTCCTTTACTTCCCTCTCCCATGCTCAAGTTTGGAGGAAGTTTCCCAAACATAAACACGGTCATTTGTTTACTTTGTTAGCTTGGAATTCCAGCCTTCAACGCATTTGTAGAAAGTTTTTTGTTTTGGTTTTTTTTTTAAAGTCAGTAATGACGACTACATGGACATATGTTAGAAACAGGAGCCATGATGAGGGGATAAAATTGAAATTGCAGTCTGCCAGCACTTTCGTTTCACTTTAAAACTCTATGATTACTAATTCGTGACACAGAAGGAAAAATAGTTGAAATCACGAGCGTATGAAGGTAGGGTTTGAGGGTCCCGCATTGTCGGCCAACTATAGAGGTTTTATTTTAGTGCTTTGGTGGGGGCGGCAAAAAGTAAATACGTCAACAATGCACTATACAATGCAATAAATGTTTGAATAGTCAAACACTAGGTAAAATGATTTTATATTAATACAACAGCTGATTTTTTCCTCAGAATATCCTGTCTGAACCAAAAGTCCATTACATTGGACTTATCCACCTTGACGGTATTCTATTCAACTTAGACGGCGATGGATGCTACAAATTCAGATGTATTTCACTTATCACGAGAAATGAAACTGGACGAGAGGTAACACACAATTTTCTTAACCTATTAACGCTATTTTAGTATCTTTTTAATGATTTTCAAAGAATAAAAATCACGAATTCGTTATATCTGACCACCCGTTGTCACACCTGTACACGCCTGAAGACCATTGCACACTTCTGTTAACTTCTGTGCACGTATGTCAGTCAACCCGATGAACAACTCATCACCTTCAAGAACACATAAGAAAATTTCTGGTTACATAACGTACCTCTAGCCCAGTGGTTCTCAACCTTTCTAGTGCCATGACCCTTTAATACAGTGTCTCATGTCGTGGCGTCCCCCAGCCACACAATTGGTTTCGTTTGCCTCTACATAGCTGTCAGTATATCTGTTTTCAGATGGTCTTAGGCGACCCCAGGTTGAGAACCGCTGCTCTAACCACACCATCCTCAGTGGAACTTGGGCACTCTGACATGCTATTTGATTGTGCAACCAAACGTGACTCATAACCACTGAACATAATTCAAAGAATTTTTTTTAATTTGAATTTCATTATGCACGTTGAATTTCTAAGAGAAGAATCAAATATGTTTCATACCGGGCTGTTACGACCGCCTCAAGATATTGCTATTATAAAAATAATAAAATAATTGGAGTGTTATTATTATTTTTTTTTAATTCTCAATGTTCAGAACCACATCCTAACAAAAGGGGCGTTACAAAGCATTTGTCTCCAGTTACTCAACACAATGTGTCATCACAGAAGCTCAGCTTGTGCCCGCATTCTGTCTCTTTGTTCCTCCCCCCCCCCCAGAACATTTTGGCCCATCACCTCCTACGTCCCGCCAAATGTTATTATGACGGCGGGATGTCACGTGGGCCACCTCAGCTGGTAGCTGAGAGATCGGGAGCTGGTACACACACTGCATTCTGTCTCTTTGTTCCTCCCCCCCCCCCAGAACATTTTGGCCGATGACATCATACGTGACGTCAAATGTTATTATGACGGCGGGATGTCACGTGGGTCACATCAGCTGGTAGCTGAGAGATCGGGAGCTGGTACACACACACACACGGTGAGACGGCTAAACTGTTCCAAGCCCTAGAGCAGTGCTTCTCAAACTTTTCCACGAAACGGACCGCCCAGATTGGGTAAATGGAGGACTCGTCAACTTTAATTGAATCAAGGGTCGGCACCCTACGGGCACGCGTGCCGAACGTGGGTGCCAAGGCGATATTCATTGCCATGCGGAATGGCAAGAAAATAATTATAAATGACATAAAAATCTTTCTGAGAATGTAGGCTTATGAGTATTTGGTTGTAGACTTATGGGTACTTGGCTGTAGGCTTATGGGTATTTGGCTGTAGGCTTATTGGTATTTGGCTGTAGGCTTATGGGTATTTGGCTGTAGGCTTATTGGTATTTGGCTGTATGCTTATGGATATTTGGCTGTAGACTTATGGGTATTTTGCTGTAGGCTTATGGGTATTTGGCCGTAGGCGTATGGCTGTAGGCTTATGGGGATTTGGCTGTAGACTTATGGGTATTTGGCTGTAGACTTATGGGTATTTGGCTGTAGACTTATGGGTATTTGGCTGTAGGCTTATGGGTATTTGGCTGTAGGCTTATGGGTATTTGGCTGTAGGCTTATGGGTATTTGGCAAGATGAATGAATTAGAAGTCCAACGTTCGCACAATGTTATCAAAGAGTTTGCCAACCGCTGGATTAAAAGTTGGCAACAATTTTAACAAAACTAAACAAAAGTTTAACAAAACTAAACAAAAGTTTAACAAAACTAAACAAAAGTTTAACAAAACTAAAAAAAAGTTTAACAAAACTAAACAAAAGTTTAACAAAACTAAACAAAAGTTTAACAAAACTAAACAAAAGTTTAACAAAACTAAACAAAAGTTTAACAAAACTAAACAAAAGTTTGACAAAACGATTTTGGAAAAGCTCTATCCAAACACCGCCCATGCCAAATGATATAACATTTGTTAAGAATAAGGCTGCCAGCTGTCCACTATTTGAGCGGTCAGTCCACTTTTTTTTCACATTATGATCACTATTTTTTTTTCTCACAAAATAGTGGACATTTTTTTTATTCATAAGCTTTATGATGAAATGGTACGTAATATAAATCTGCACAGTGTAAGAGAATAAGGAACGGAGAATCGCGTTTTGTCTTTTTTTTTCATAAGTTAGAATATTACATAGTATCATCACATATTTGATGTATCGAATTTTAAGTAAAGTTTTGAACTGATTATTTTAATACGTCTTAAATTGTTTGTAAGAAAATATCTAATTTAATTGTAAAAATTTTTTAAAAACTTTTTTACTACTTAACACCACCCCCGAATCCCAACCCCCAAGCCCCCCCCCTCTCACCCCCTGCTTGTCGGCTGATTTTTTTTGGAAGCCGACCTGGCAACCCTAATTAAGAACCTGTATTTACAAGCGATATTTTAATTTTTTAACTTATTAATTTTTTTTTTTTTAAATGCCAATTATCAAGTAAACAGTAATATCTTTAAAAAAAAAATTGTCCAGGTGAAGAAATCCAAGTTCATTTTTTGAATGTAAAGCAAACAGATTGTAACATTAGATTTAAACCATCTTTTACCGTGACTGCCAAAGTTTGGCTGACCTTGTCTAGATGTAAAATATCAAGAATTGTCAATGCAGTTAAGGCTAAACTAGCAAAGGGTAGATGTGCTTGGCTGAGTACGTTGAAAACTGAAAGAATAAATCACGTAACCATTAGCAACCAGCGTGAAGTGCTGTAAATTCCATATAAATGATATCAGTAAATAGCTAAGGTACTTTAAAAAAAAAATTCAGTTTTGCAATGATTGAATGATGAAAGAATCAATAAATATAAGAATTAATGAAAGAATGAATAAATGAATGAATCCACGAAGATTTACTTGATGAAGCTTACGACTCTAAAAGGATGATTTAAAATAGTAACATTTATTCCCAAAGGAGAGGAAAGGTCGAAAGCTTCTAAAGATAAACAAGTGCAAATAACAGGAAGTAATTTGTTATAAAATGACCTGATTCGAAAATAAAGCGAACAATTCTAACAAGCAGTTGGCAATTCTGAATAAACTTCATAAACTCTGCCACCACATGCGACGACACTTTCCGCTCTACTCCAAACATATCCAACTCGTGTTGTTTTTATTTTACTGTTAGTCTCTGTTATCCCCCCCCCCCCCCCCCCCCCCCCCCCGGTTGTCTGTTTAAGACTTTTATCCGCCTAAGCGTCCGGTTCTTTGTTGGTCTGTCCCCGGGTTCCCCCTACCCCGCGCGCTAGATTTCTTATTGCTTTAATATCAAGACTTGTATCAGATCAGTGGTTTCGAATATCTTCGAGACGTTACGAGGAAACGTTAATCTCCAGAACCCAAACACTCAGTCGAAGTTCACCCTGACCCCTAACGTTTATGGCTTCCGTCCACCGGCCCATGACAAGAAGCTCAGTGGGATAGCACCAAGGAGGAATAATGATGTATGCACTTGATATCTTTAACATCGTTGAACTTGAGGCAAGTGGGAAGGGAGGAGGAAAGGGGGGGGGGGCGGGGCGGGACCATCTGCAATGTTGTCGTTTAGTTTTCTCTTTTTTTTTTTTTGCCGTTCATTTTTTCCCCCTTTTAATTTTTTCTTTTTTTTTTCTCTTTTCTTTTTGAGGGGGGGGGGGGCGGGACCATCTGCAATGTTGTCGTTTAGTTTTCTCTTTTTTTTTTTTGCCGTTCATTTTTTCCCTCATTTAATTTTCTCATTTTGTTTTCTCATTTCTTTTTCTCATTCAGTTTCCTCATTTAGTTTTCACTTTTAGTTTTCTCGTTTAGTTTCCTCATTTAGATTTCTCATTTTGTTTACTTATTTAGTTTTCTCATTTTGTTTTCTCATTTTGTTTTCTCATTTTGTTTTTTTTCATTTAGTTTTGTCACTCAGTTTCCTCATTTAGTTTTCTCGTTTACTTTTCTCGTTTAGTTTTCATTTTTAATTTTCTCATTTAGTTTTCTCTTCTCGTTTTTTTCGTCATTTTTTTTCACTCATTTAGATTTCTCATATAGTTTTCCCATTCAGTTTCCTCATTCTTTTTTCTTATTTTGTTTTCTTATTTAGTTTTCTCTTTTAATTTTCACATTTAGTTTTCTCATTAGTTTTCTCTTTTTTTTTCCTTATTTAGTTTTCTCATTTAGTTTTCTCATTTAGTTTTTTTTCATTTTGTTTTCTTTTTAGTTTTTTCATTTATTTTTCTCATTCAGTTTTCTTATTTAGTTTTTTTCATTTATTTATCTCAGAATAATGGTACGCATCAGAAAAGTAAACAGATTTTACGACAGTGACAGGGTCGATGAAAAAGAAGCTGCTGCGGTTATCGTACTCCGGCATTTATTTAAGCCAACGGGCGTCGTTTGGAGAATACTACACCAGCTCGCTTCCCGGCGCCACGGGCATTGTTTACACGCACACCGGAAGTGTTCAACAAATTAATGCAGATTGGCGGCCATTTACCGGAAATGTTCAAGTGTTTCCTTTCAATTATTTTTCTTTTAAATATTTTTAGTTCTTTAATCAGATCAGTGGTTTCGAATATCTTCGCGACGTTACGAGGAAACGTTAATCTCCAGAACCCAAACACTCAGTCGAAGTTCACCCTGACCCCTAACGTTTATGGCTTCCGTCCACCGGCCCATGACAAGAAGCTCAGTGGGATAGCACCAAATTGTCTATCCAAATTGTGTTTTAAGTAATCAACTTAAGTTACTTTCCCCAATACCCTGACCTAAAAGAACGCAACGCATAATTGTGTCTTTGGGGTTTGGGGGGGGGGGGGGGGGGGGCAGGGGTTTATATGTTGCTAAAATATTTTAAGATAAACTATTCAACACGCGACAAATAACACTAAACACTCATTACAACAACATCTAACTATCCATATCCGACACATTCATTTCAACATATGAACTCATGAATATCATTTTTTTTTTTTTTAAACTGTTCATATTCTCCAAGGTTAATGCTCGCCAGGTCATTTACCACAAGGGAAAAAAACCCAGTGATATTTGCCAGAACAGCTAATGAGCGAACAAATCACACAAGCAGTCGCAAGCACACACAGACACACGAATCCACAGAAACAAGTACGTTTGACACATATAATTTGATATATTGACATCCAGTAAATTGGCTGATGGAAGTACGATATAATCAGGGACGGCTCGAGGCTTATGGGCTCAGTTGTGAATACATTATTTAATTATTGTTATTTTCTTAATTGCCCGACACTCTGCTTCTTTTCACTGTAATACGAATTATTCTTTAAAAGTTCCTTGATATTTACTTCGCTTTTCTTTACGGCTGGCTGGCCGGTTGGCAAAATATTCGGACGGCTAATGGACCCATTTACTGTCAAGCTACCCAGCTGAAACTTGACACTTAGACTCGTTGCCGAGGACAACACGTTCTACGAAATACTGTATTTCCTTCATACCTGAAGGCAGTTCTTCATTCATTATCAATTATAATTTTGGTCATGGCAGGGAAATTTTGAACGGTTTTCTTATGATATTTGCTTTGGTGTTTTTACCATATTGCTTTGGGTGTCGCCTTCAATGGGGGTGGCATAAATGTACAACTTTGACAACAAAAGTTCACAATTTATTCAAAGGCTCAAGTATATTAATTATCTATGGTATATTTTCACGCGTTATTATTTTTTTTCTCCAATTTTTTAAGCGGGTATATTTGTTGATGATGTGTATCGCCTATAACGCCTTCGCCCTGGCCATTGTGAGGATCTTGCGATAGTACCAATGGAAAGGGATGATGAGAAATGTGTTGAAATCTATGAAGTAAGTGTACTTTACAGGTTTTAATCTTTAAAGACAAGTAAAGGATGGTGAAGGGGGGGGGGGTTACTGCAAAGTTTGAAGTTCATTACAAGTAATTTTCTTGCATTGTTCAACGGCGTTATCTCAAAATATGTGTTTTCTTCGCATGTCTTTTGTTTTTTCTGGATGCAATTTACAAACCATGATATATGCGATGCCGTAACATCTAGTTAAGAATTACTCCGTGCAGGTCCAGAAGAGGGATGTGGGGTGACAGTATGAGTTTACTGCCACAGGGTGACAGCAACCCTAAAGACGCCTCTGATAGACATGGCGAATATTTAAAGTGATTGAATGTACCTGGTGGACCAATGCATTCAGCGATTGAATTGACGTGGTGGACCAATGCATTCAGTGATTGAATTTACCTGGTGGACCAATGCATTCAGTGATTGAATTGACATGGTGGACCAATGCATTCAATGATTCAAATTACCTGGTGGACCAATGCATCAAGTGATTGAATTGACATGACATAATAACTCAATCAGTGATTCATTTAACTGGTGTCATCGATAGTTTTTGATTAACACAATATCATAATGGGTAACAGAATGGAGAATATAATAGAGTCACACAATTGTTTGATGTATCAATGGAGCAAAATGCCACTACGCATACTTCATCTAAATAATCCAACTTAATTCTTTCTAAATATATATTTCACATAGCCAGCACTTTCTTGTTATGATACTGGTAGCAGATCAAAAATATCTTACGCCTTAATATTATAACACCTTTTATCAATAATGAATCTGATGCTAGTTTCAAATGTGTTTATATGATACAATCTGGAATCAATTATGAATCTCATGTTTGGTTTGCATGTTTTGATTCCTTAAATCACCTTACTTTCTCATTTCAGAGAAGACGATTGTAACTCTTTGATCACCAGGAAATCTCAAAACTGTCGGTTGTTCTAGGCATGGGTGGTTGGATGGATGGATGGATGAGAAATTGTCTCATAAATATAAGTGTTGCATCGTTCGCGCTAAGAGAAGTAGATCATCAAGTGCACTGGAGGAAAGTGTCAACGGAGTACAGTGAGGAAATGTGGCAACAAGTACACCATGGAAAGGTTCAACGAGTGCAGTGATGAAATGGTAAACAAGTACAGCGAGGAAATGGGGAAACAAGTACTTTAAGGAAAGGAACAACGAATCTTCTTCTTCTCTTCTATATCTTAAGGGCCCACGATCAATTTATTGATCATTTTGGCTCCTATGCATGTAGATGGGATTTGCAATGTTTCTGTTACTGGTGGTGATGAGGAAATCACGCACTAGGGGTTTGAAGGCTGGAGGCAATAGACACAAATGTGTCTAGTGTTGTCGCCTCAACCGTTCCTTTTGAAAGATTGTTCCAGTCCCTGATTGTCTTGGGCAGGAATGAGCAGCTCCTATACTGGCTTCTTGCTGGTATGAGCCTGAATTGCCTGTCATGGCCTCGTCGCTGTTTATGGGGGAGAGGGACGAGTTTCTGTTTAATACTGGAACAGTGGACCAGCCCATTATTTATCTTGTACATCATGGAGAGCCTGGATTGTCGTCGTCGTTTCTCCAATGGTGACCAGCCTAGTTTTTCTAGTATGCTGCCAACACAAGAGGTATTCCTGTAGCGGTTTAGGACAAAGCGTGCTGCTCGTAGCTGGACCGCCTCCAACCTGTCAATGCTCTTCTGGGTAAATGGGTCCCAGACTGAAGATGCATAATCTAAAATCGGACGGATAAAGGCTTTATATGCTCTTTCTTTCACACAGGAGTTGCCAATCTTTAGATTTCGCCTTAAGAACCCTAGGGTCTTGTTTGCTTGAATGAGTGCAGTAAGTAAATTGTCAACCAATACAGCTAAGCAATGGGGCAACAAGTAATCGAAGGAAATAGTCAACGAGTTCTCTAGAAAATTGTCAAAAAGTACTCCAAGGAAATTAGAAGTACTACCATGAAATGTCGAGTATTCCAACGAAATGTCGAGTACTCCGAGGAAATGTCGATAGTCCGAGAAATTGGTCGAGTACAAAATCTGCAGTTGTGAGGTTACATTCTCTTCAATTTAAGGATCCAAAATTTAAGGATCTTATTTTACTTCAAATTTTGGCCCATATCTTACATACAACACTACTCTATAGCGTCAATATAACATTGGCCCAATTTTTTAAATTCATCATTAGTCCATATTTTTCAAAACAGCATTTGCCCATATCTTACATCTAACTAGAGACCGACCGAATGTGATTTTCCAAAGATAAAAATGGCCGAAAAAACAAAAGCTTCATGAGACTTTCGGCCAAAACCGAAAGATTTATGTTTTCGAAACTCAGGTGCGCACAAGTTCTGCGCAATCCGAAAAAAAAAATGTTACCACATCAACGCCACAAGAATCCAAACAAATGTCGAACCAAATTGTCTAAAATATCAATATCTACGTGCGTCAATCTCTAACCTTATATCCTATAATTCAGTGGTTCCCAAGCTTTTAAGTTTGGCGGACCGATGAACACGTTTCGAAATTTTACCATGGACCGGTACATGATTTATTTTTATTCTTTTATATCTATTTGACAATAAATATTTATGTTATTGGGACCGGCAGCGTTAGGCATGCGGACCAGTGAAGGTCCACGGACCGCCATTCGGGGACCACTGCTCTAATTCATTTAATCTCCAACACCCATGCCCTCTAATTCATCCCAGGCTGGACAATAAACACAACTGGGTTATTTTTTTAATACACCTCTCGTTCCCGGGAAAATCTGGTAGCCAGTGTCACTGTGACCCAGTCTGCGATCACTCCGGAAGTAGAGTAACAGATTTACGCACAAGACACGTGTTGACGTGACGCAAGTGGGGAGGTGGGGGTCGATGAGTTAGAAGGTGATTGATGTTGAAAGATGGACGTTCAAAGCCACGCCCTCCTCATCACAACTGTATGGTTGTCGATTATTTAGACCTTCGTATCTGAGCTCGTTTTTCACATAAAAGTCCAAAAGTCGTACCTATGTAGTAATTTTCGTAATTTTCTTTATTAAATTAGTTTCCTGGATGAATCTCATGTCTGGTAAAAAATTTAAAAAAGTCAGGTGTGCCGTTTGCCCGAAACAGACCGTAATGTTGTCACGTCTTAGGGGCAAAATAGTTTTAATTAAATTTATTGTCAAAACCTCATTACCACCCCCTACATCGTATCTTCGCCTCTCTCTCTATGTTCTCCTCTCTCTATCTTCCCATCTTCCCTCTCTCTATCTTCCCCTCCACCCCACCCCACATCTCCCCCGTTACAAATATGTCCGGTTTCAAAAGTAAGCTAACCTTAAATATCATCATAAACAATGTGTCAACAATTTCATGTCGCTATGCCAAATAAGAGTTCGACGTTCATTCGATTTTTTTTTTTTTTTTTTTGTATCCTATCAGAGCAATATGTCCGGTTTCAAAAGTAAGCTAACCTTAAATATCATCATAAACAATGTGTCAACAATTTCATGTCGCTATGCCAAATAAGAGTTCGACGTTCATTCGATTTTTTTTTTTTTTTTTGGTATCCTATCAGAGCAATGTTGGAAAGCTATTCGACATGTTCACGTGTCAGAAATCCTGACACAGAATAGAAGGACTTTAACGTACATGCTAATGTAACAATGGAGTGAGCCCGCGCAACACTTAAACACCCACACACACAGGGAAAAACAATGTATTATTTATTTATTTTTTTAGAAATGAAACTTATATCGAATGATTTAATCCGAAAACAGTACTTTCCATGTCAGAAAACAGTACTTTCCATGTCAGAAAACAGTACTTTCCATGTCAGAAAACAGTACTTTCCATGTCAGAAAACAGTACTTTCCCTTTCAGAAAACAGTACTTTCCATGTCAGAAAACAGTACTTTCCATGTCAGAAAACAGTACTTTCCATGTCAGAAAACAGTACTTTCCCTTTCAGAAAACAGTACTTTCCATTTCGGGCCCACCTATGAACGGAAAATCTTCCCGATAGTCTTAGCTGCTTCTTTCATCGCGGTGGTCCGCACTTTCCCCGACAGTCTTAGCTGCTTCTTTCATCGCGGTGGTCCGTACCTTCCCGGCAGTCTTAGCTAATTCTTTCATCGCGGTGGTCCGTACCTTCCCGGCAGTCTTAGCTGATTTTTTCATCGCGGTGGTCCGTACCTTCCCGGCAGTCTTAGCTACTTCTTTCGTCGCGGTGGTCCGCACTTTCCCCGGCAGTCTTTTAATCATCAGATGAGTGCAACTGGTGACCTTCACATCTGAGCCTCTCAGCGTTGCCAGATACAAGGTAGTACGGCTTTTGATCATCACAAAAATACGTTTGAAGCTTCCCTTACCAAGCTGCATTATCTCGAGATGACAGTGACCACACGTGTTGTTGGGCCTTTAAGTTTTTGTTCATACTTAGATGAGGTCTGCGTGTGTGTGTGTGGGGGGGGGGGGGTAGAACGAAGAAAATTATACATTTTTACAAATCTGGATTCAAACTGTAAGTAAAACGTTTATTGCTGAACTTTAGTTTTTTTAATGGAAAAAAAAAAGAAAAAAACAATGGGGGGGGGGGTAGAACGAAGAAAATTATACATTTTTACAAATCTGGATTCAAACTGTAAGTAAAACGCTTATTGCTGAACTTTAGTTTTTTTAATGGAAAAAAAACAGAATAAAACAACAAACAATAACGACAAAATGTTTTAAAAATCACAAGCAAAAAATGTTTAGAGTTTTTCTTTGTTTAAAGTTGTTTAGGAAAACATTTGTGGATCCAAAGGTCTACAATTAGAAAATATATGGTCCGGTGATAGGCAATGATGGTAGGAAATCCATACAAAACAAAAGATATATTAGTTGTAGTCGCAACAATTTTTTTAAAAAAAAAGGCAGATTGTCCTGAACAGGACACATTGAGAGGATACCGGAATGTAGAGAAGCAAAAGTGATATACAGGCAGAAACATTGTGGCAGACGGCTCGACGGTCGACCAAGCTGAGACGGATCTACGATGTGAAGAAGTATTTACACCAGTTGGGGATTAGCGCATGGGAAAGGAAGTCATGGATCGATCCGAAAGGAAGGGTGTGGTGGAGCAGGCCAGGGCCCAACATGGGCTTCGACGCCACTGACGATGATGATGAAAGTGGTACTATTATGTTTTCTTACTTTCATAAGTATTAACACTACAACAGTTGACAGGCCCAGTCATTCACGATAAGGACTTATGTAACTATTAGTGACTAAAGGAATACGCTCTGTAAGATTTTACCAAAATCATCCTTTTTGATAGAAATTTGGCAAAACTAAATCCATAGAAAAATAATTCCATTTGACTATTTTGCTTACTAAAGACGACCAAGCAAACGACTCACGTAACCACTTAAATCTTACTGAAGACTACGTCACAAGCTTTACGGTCTTATCTTATCTGTGAAGGTGTTTAAATAAACTTTTAGATACATCTCAGCATGAATTCGAATTTGGTCTCCATAAAGAACTCCGTCTCCTTAACTCCGAGCGAATCTGCAGACGTGGACATTTCTGCGAGGTGGTTCGACTGTAATTTCAATATCCGCAGCTGGGCAGCAAGTAAACAAACGGAAGCCATTTCCGTGTCTAAGTCGTGTGTCCACAGCCCCCGGCTCTTAAGTTATTTGCACGTAGGCCTGAAGGGAGAAATCCTGAATCATTACAGAGATTACTTACGATCTAAATGGTAGAAAAGCGGTTCTCAAAAAAACAATTTTTTTGAAAGTAATATGTCAACTTTCAGGCTGTAAAAGGCTCTACAAGGGTGTTTTCTTGTTGTTGTTGTTGTTGTTGTTTTAAATAGACTAGGTGTGTGTGTGTGTTTACACAAGCTTCATGAACCATTATTGGATGATAGAACAAACTTTACACTTTACGTTCCGGCCTTCCGCCTACTTTTGTAGACGAAAGTGTCTTTCATATATGATGGCATGTTAAACCATAATAACAAAATACTACTGAGCGCTTAGACTACTATAAACGAATGAAAAATGACATACGCAGCGTGTAGACGAGCACCGGACGCCAACATACAGTAATAACAAGGACAGTAATATTTATAATAATAATAATCGTTGCTATTTTTTATTTATATTGTTTTTATTATGATCATGATAATATATATTGTTATCAGTGTTGTTGTTATTGTTATAATAGGGTTATCTAAAAATGTAATAAAATTATTTTAAAAAATCACTCTTTAAATTGTACAGAAGCGTGATTTTAAAACTAAAAGTTGACACGAAAATGATATACTCAGGGAATAAATATGTATAATCTTTATTCTATAAATTTGGCTATAATCTTATCACCAGTACATATTAGGAAGCTTTACGGTAAAATAGAGTGGAGCATTGCACTAGTCAGAAATCATTTATAGAAAAAAAGTATATTTAACTTACAAGAGTGCAGAGACTTGGAGACACCCCCGTAACTCTTAAGGACCGCTGTTTCTATAAACCTACTCAATTGTATGTCCGAGTCAAATGCGTACATCTAGCAATTCTTCAAAGTCCTCTTTACTAAATGGTTATGGGCCATGCACATATTACATAACACAAAAATAAGAAACGTATTACCCACCCCTACACATCATGACGCTGTATATCATTTCTATTTACCACCCCCCTCCCCTCTTTAAAAAATAATTTTAAAAAAAATCAAACAACAACAAACAAACAAGCAACATTTTAAAAATCCATAATTGTACATATTTTATACAAAAATGGGACCATTATTGTAAGCAAAAAAATATTTTTAAAAATTTGTTCTTGTGTTCGCCTCCATTCAAGCAGCATTGGCTTGTTTTTTTTTTCAATATCTTGACGATGTTCACTGAACCTATCAGATATTCTTCTTCCCGTATCACCTATACAAATTAATTTCAAATAATTTGTTTTCATGCTTCACTTTCGCGGTAGTATTGCTGCAAGAAATTAGAGATGTGTTGGATACATCTTGATGTGTTCTCGTGTTCACCAACATTCAAACGGCATTGGCTTGTTTTGTTCAATATCCTGAGGATGTTGGCCGAACCTATCAGATAGCCTCTTTCCCGACTCACCTATACATTAGAAGCGGAATATCAGAATTCTTGGCTGTTCAGTTTGTAAAATGTTTTAAAATGTAGACTCATAATTTAGACAATATTTTAAATTTTATGTTAGATACATGGTGTCAATATTTAAAAAAAATTTTTTTTAATGGTAACTGTTTCTTATAAAACAAAGACAAGTTTATTTAAATTTTAGTTAGATGCTTAACAACAAATATACCAACAGATATTGCTTGGAATTATTCTTTACAATCGGAATTCGGTCCCATGATTTTTTCAGAGCCTAATTTTTTTTCTTCACAAATTTCCACGACAAGATATGTTGTGACTTAAATAGTTATACAAGAAAATACAACACAGGTGCATATGTTTCAAAATGTGCATATACAACTAAGATAAAAAATGGTGGGGAATGGAGATACGATGACACAACAGTGAATTGTTTATGTTCCCATTGAGACATTCGGTCGAACACCTGTTAAGCTCCCTTTTTTGTTTGTTCATTTTAGTCTTCGGTATTCATTATCTTGTCCTGAAAATGTTTCTTTCACACGGCGTGTCTCTGCTATATTATCTTTCATTCAAAATAAATCTCTTCCGCTTGATAAAATCTACGATTGCTCGCATGGCGTGACGGCATGTGATATCATGATTCTGGGGTGAATTCTGAATGAGACAGAGGGCTAGCCTGGTAACTGCATGTGTCAGACCCAAGGAGCATATACATACGGGGGCCTTTCTGTGGACAACTCGAGGTGTTGTCTTGTTAAACAAGATCCAACAGCGATTGTTTAGTTAAATGACGATGAATAAAAAGTAGGGAATAATTGGACGGGGGGTGGGGGTGGGGGGTGAGGGTGTCATTCATATAACATGAAAACTGCAAGATGTTATTTAAATGGTAATCAATCATGTCATGAGTTAGCGTTTAAGGTCACAATGGAACATGACCTTCATGTGTTACCTTACTTAATAAAGCTGTAACACTAAACCTTGCACACAAAAAAAAAAAAGAAAAAGAGAAACGGTGTGTAGCATTGGGTCTTATTGACACCAGAACACGTACAGTGTACACACCATGTGCACAACTCACTACGCCAGGTTAGTGTCACGGGCTGTAGTGTTGATTCTACCCATCCCAGCCTACGGGAAATCCCGCCACAGAGCTAGCAACCGTTTCAACGTTCCAAGCGGGCTTCGATACTTCCACAAATTTACCAACTAGCATTCTCAAAAAGGTGTGCCGTAATCGAGTAATAAACGTCAAGGGTGGTGTAGGAAAAGGATGCGGAAGGAACGGTCCACCACGGGCGGCACTTTTGGCTAAATGCGAGAGGTTTTTTTTTTTAATTCGTGGAGGGGGAAGGCAAAAAGTCTCGGCACCAGTCCTAAATACGTCACTGACCAGAGTGTGGAGAGCTCTGCGCAATGCACAGCGGTCATTATAAACCTTGACACAGGGCCTGCCCTACGGTTGCTGTCGCCCGGGGCAAGCTTAACTGTTGCGCCCCTTCTAAGTATAATCATACACATGTGTCCAAGGGAAAGAACAACCGGGGATTGGTTAATGAGTTCATTACCCTGGTCATGAACACTAAAATTGCTTTTCTTAACTTGTATTTGGGCAGTATGAACAATTTGACCACCGATGACAATTCTTTTCTCCAATCTTTAGATCAGCAAATCTTTTTTTATTGCACTTTCCAATTTTCCTCCCTGGCGCCCACAGGCAACACTTTTTCTTATTTGGAAGATCGTTTTGGAATGCGCCCTAAGCACATGGCGCCCTGGGCAACTGCCCGAGTTTCCGGTACCTTGAGGCGATAACTGTTACCATTATCGTTAAAAGTATCATTACCATTGGAACACCGAACTTGACAACGGGTGTTCTTTTAGAAACAGGCACCATTCTCAAACGGATTTTTTTAAAAGGACACGATCGGCTTTTCCTTGGCCACTGCATTTGATGGAAAACTACAGCGGTTCTAGGCATTGTGCTCTGCGGGTCGGCACCAGACCACAATGGCTCATTGAACCATCCGCAGAAGCTGAAATAAGTTGGAAGATTGAAACAAAGAAAACAACTAATCCTATCTGGAACCAGCCCTTGATGCAATGTGATTAATCCCAGCAGGTCTCCACATTAAGAGGTTAAGAACACACTTGACCATGCTACGGGGATAATGACGGTCGTCTGGGGTGAGAGGAGGTGGGGTTGGGTGCCACTGAGATAATGGAATATTGAATTATATATATATATATTTTAACAACGGGAGGAGTTTGCTTCAGAAACTAAGTGATGATTGAGCTCAAATGCAGTGTCCAACAAATCCACCCTTATCCATCATTTCAATTATCCTACAATATTTTCTCATCTGAACACGCCACTTATCAAAACAAAAAAAAGACCCCTTAACCTTTCCATCACTGACCCACCCACACACTCTTTCTCTTTCCAACCATCCATCCATTGTTTGACTTAAAAGTAGAGCAATTCTTATGTTTATTATCCATTAAATTGCTAATGCAGTCCCATTTTTAAATGGCCCATTCTCCTCACAAAATGCAATATCGTTAAGGCCTACTATTTAAAATAAGACACTAAATCACAGACCCTATTTAACAGAGAATGTAGGCGAGAGTTTGGATTCAAGCACCCAACCCATGGCTCGCAGCGCCCCGACCCCCCCACCCACTTCACCATTCTATTTTTTTTTTAAATGTGTACAAAAAAATCCACCAGCCCTGGGCTATGTCTTATCTCTGTGACAACCAGTTACACCATGAGGCCCCCTGGCCTTTCAGGCATATCATATTAATGAGCCGCCAACATGAACGATAGGCGGGGAAAGAGCCACCAAAACTTTGCNGGGGGGGGGGGGGGGGGGTGGCTGGTTTGGGGGGCGGTGAAGGTGGGGGGGGGGGGGGCAGTGGGATCGGGGGAGGGGGTTGATGGGGTGCACAACGCAATCACAATAGACCGCTTGGCGGAAGTTGAGCGGGGAACAGGGTACGGATTGTACGCGCGACACCGCACCAAAACGTACGTTTCAGCAGTGAGAGAGAACTCGGGTCTGGAGATTTTACAGTTGTTGCTCGGTTCATTTGCAGTGGGACTTTTTTTTCCTGTGGTGTGTTGTGACGCAGTGATTTCATTTTTTTTTCAAATCGGATATTACGTCATATACTAACTTAAACAATAACAGGTATGCGTTTTATTATTTCTTAGTTCTTTTGCGTTTAAAAAAAATATAATTTGGAGAGTTCTAAGGTCGAAGGGTTCTTATATTACGGAATTGAAGAAGACCTCATACAAAGAGAGTATTGATGACGTCATTTCTCAAATTTGAATTTTTTCAAAGTTTTAGAAAAAAGAAATCCCTTTGTTACTGCGATTGATTTATCCTTGCAGTAATAACATAAAAAGATTTAATTTAAAAAAAAAAATTGCTATACCTTCTTGGATTTAATATTTAATTTTATTCAGGCTAATTTATTTTGCTTTGTTGCTTTTAGGGGAATAAATTATTTATTTTTTTAAAGCATCGACTTTGAAACTGCATGGAATTCCCTTGTACGACCTGGTATTAACTTTTTGTGACACCAGAGTGGTGGCATTAGCAACAGATCCTATGTTACAGCCACCGGATTGTGTAAAAAATCAGGTCTTAGCTGATGGAAGGAAAACATAAGTTTTTATCGCTAAAGAGATAAGGAAGTTTGAAGTAAAAGTGATACAACGGCACATTAACACCCGTGTCGTTTACCTTGTTTTCACTCGCACCGTCCTGGGCCTGGATACATACTGATACCACACACGCAAATCGTAAGTAATGAATCAATATTTTTTTATAAATTTTAAATCAGGGAACCTCAAACTGTACTTTATCGACCGTAATTCATTAAAGGACATCTTGGTTGACGCTACAATCAAGAGCGCTTTAATATAACAAGAGACGTTTACTAAGCTGTGCAAAATTTGGAATTTGGCGCTTATTGTAAGAACATCGTAACAAATCTTTGTAGCAACGATTAGTTTACTGCCTCATGAATGAAGAACAACTTTGGTGCCCCAGGTGGTTCTAAAATTATGAGCCTCTTCCTCCTACAAATTTTTAGGTTAATATGAATTGTTAATACTAATTAAAAAAAGTGCTGATTGGGAACGCAGATAAAGAGTCCTAAATGAAAAAAAAGCCGTCATATTCTGACAGCTAAACAATAACACATAATTATTATTTTCATTTTAGATAGAACACTAAAAACTCAACTGTTTGAATGGTTTCATTGTAAAGACGGAGCCTAACTCTAGCACAAGAACAGCTCCAACTTTCAGCTTGCAGTTGTTACTCACCAGCCTTTGAATGGTGTAAAAAAAAAAAAACAAGTGCTAGACAGTTGTACTCTTCATGAGACACGTTTTTTTCTGGCTTTTTGGTGTGTGTTGACAGGTCGATGGCTTCGTTGTCTAGGGGTAATTTAATTATTGAACAAACCATTGATTCACATGAAAAATGTTTCTTTATTTAAATAAATACCGTCTTCTTTCATCCCGTTCTCAATCTGCAACGCCATTACTAACATTCCATTACTAACACTGCATTACTAACACTACATTACTAACACTACATTACTAACACTACATTACTAACACTGCATTACTAACACTACATTACTAACACTACATTACTAACACTACATTACTAACACTACATTACTAACACTACATTACTAACACTACATTACTAACACTACATTACTAACACTACATTACTAACACTGCATTACTAACACTACATTACTAACACTACATTACTAACACTACATTACTAACACTACATTACTAACACTGCATTACTAACACTACATTACTAACACTACATTACTAACACTACATTACTAACACTACATTACTAACACTACATTACTAACACTACATTACTAACACTACATTACTAACACTACATTACTAACACTACATTATTAACACTACATTACTAACACTACATTACTAACACTACATTACTAACACTACATTACTAACACATTACTAACATTAGTAACATTACCAATATCAACATTAAAACATAACATTCCTCAACGTCATTTCAATACATAATTTCGTCACGAAGTAGAAAGCACATAGAAAGAGCTACACAAATAGTCTCAGCACCAAACTCGCACTCAAAAAACACGAACAAATCATTAACATTGCTGTATCAACAGGCTGATGACACCTACAAAATCTAGTCTACGGGCAACGTAGATTTCGATAGATAGTATAGCCTTTCCTGAGTTAGTGGCTGTAACACACTTCTACTCTGACATGGCGTGGGATGTTATTTCTTATGCTGTGGGTTATGTCAGTAGTATGGTTACTTATATTAACGCTTCAGGATGCCGACTCAGTCTTCTTCATTCTTTCACTTATTATTCAGGCACGTAAAGAAGAATGCTCAATTC
>CAXITT010000091.1:303848-324556 GCA_964033795.1 Lymnaea stagnalis | reverse complement strand
TCTTCATTGGGGTGAGCATCTTTAAATGTTGTGATTGAGTCAACTAACTCACGCTCATTTTTAATCTTTCTCTCTTTAAGGAATGAAAATAAAGTGACTGATGCATTTCTTAATATTTTGTCTATGATAAACATATCCAGTAATGCTTTTGGATCATTTAGGTCAATTTCAGTTAATTCAAGCCATTTGACAAGATTGTCTCTAATATTGAATATGGTGGTGTTAGGGTCTACTTCTCTCTCTAGTCTTATGTTATGGAAATTTTTTCTATAAATGTCTTCCGTGTTTCCATAGAACTTTAACAAAACTTTCTTTATATAGTTATAATTATTCTTTTGTTCTTCACTAAGTGAATTAATAATGCTTAGGCTTTTCCCTGATAGTCTGCTCAATAAAATATTAGCCCAAGTCTCTTCTCTATAATTATAAGACTGACATATGCCTTCAAATTGTGACAGATAACTGATAATTTCTTCTTTATGTTCATTAAATTCTCTAAATTTAGGTTTGTATGCACTGTTGGTTTCCCTATTGCTTGTTGATGTAGTATGCTGTCCTGATTCTATCCTAGCTCTTTCTAGTTTTAGCTCTTCCTCTCTTATTTTCATATCTTGTTCCCTTAATTTAAGTTCTTCTATTTCCTTTTGTCCTTTTAAATTTAGTTCATCAATTTCTTTTTGTCCTTTTAATTTCATTTCCTGTTCTTTTAATTTCATATCCTCTATTTCCTTTTGTCCTTTTAATTTTAATTCTTCTATTTGTTTAAGGTCGCTTCTCTCTAACAGTCTAGCTTCTCGGTCTTTGTCTTTGTCTTGTCGGTCTCGTATTTTGTCCATTTCTCGAGTTACGAAGTCAGTTAATTTCTCCTGCTTCAAACCAAGCTTCTCACCTACTTCTAATAATTCCAAGTACTCTGCCATTTTTTATGTGTAATGTGAGTAACTAAAATTATATTGTTATGTATCAGTATATCAGTTATCTCCTTATTCTTTGGTTATCAATTAAAATAGTTTACGATATTTCATATATCTACATGTTAATGAATGTATACACAAATGCAAGTTGATACATGAATTATAAGTTATAAATAAGTGTAAGAAAAATTTAAAATAATTAAATTGTCTACTTCACAACATAAATACAGATATGTAGACGTTTACATGAATACAAATGAGACAACAAATACAAAAGTACTGTGTAGTTTATGGACCACAAGATAGTAGAAAATATGACAGTAGGTTGACAATATGTATAACAATGACAAGACAAATAGCACAAATATGACACGATCTACTAAAAAACAACAGTTATGACAATGTACAAACTAGACTTCACAGCTAACACAAAATTATCCTACAGTGTTATAAATAGGGCCAGAAGAAACCTTTACCGTTTTAATAAAAAAACTTCCCTAGGAAAGATAACACCGTGGATGTCCCTACAGTATACTCTAAAATTAAACTTATATTACACAGAAAAAGTTAAAAATTTACTTAATCTAATTAAGTATGATATAAGTAGATTTTTAAAGTCTTAAATTATATATAATACATAACACATAAATACATAAATACCAAGTGTTTAAAAGAAATCCGTAGTTGGTCACCTCTGCTCCTCTGTGACGCTATGATTTCTGTGTAATCGATAATCCTATGTAGTAGATGCTCCTTCTAGGTAGTAGATAATCCTATGTGGTAGTGTACTTGGGTAAAATAATCCAATGAGAAAAGTTACACCACAAATTGCTGCAATACTCCAATGTAAGTACCTTGCGTAATAGTGTAATTGTGATAATCCAATAATTGAAAATTGTCTAATTTCTCTCCGGTTCTGTTGCACTTGTGAGTAATTGAAGAATTACTTGAAGAATTACTTGACTTGAACTGTGCGGCTTGTATAAAGTAAAGATTATGCTGGGGAAATCTTACTTCCGCTGTCTTGATAAAACATCTCATCTGTAATGACATCAGACTTCTTTTGGTTTTGTGTGGATCATCTCTTTCGTTGACTAATAACTGTAAAATAGATTTCTTGCTGTTTCTTCCACGAGAATATTCACTCCACTGTTATATAATTGAAACAGTGTACCAGTTAGCTGTTTGAACTCTCAACTTTTGACTCCCGTGACTGACCTAAATTCAATCGTTGTCAGCTTGCTCTGTGTGTCGTGGACTCTTCTCAGACTTGACAAATACTCGGGCGTAATGACGTTCGATTCGAATGTTAAAATATATCATTGTTACTCAATGTTCTGTAATACATCGTTGTTCTGACACTTCTGACAATATTTGTAACGCATCGTCGTTACACCGCTTCTGACACCATTTGTAACACACTTCTACTCTGACATGGCGTGGGATGTTATTTCTTATGCTGTGGGTTATGTCAGTAGTATGGTTACTTATATTAACGCTTCAGGATGCCGACTCAGTCTTCTTCATTCTTTCACTTATTATTCAGGCACGTAAAGAAGAATACTCAATTCTAGTTAAAACTCACAGTACTTTATTGAACACACTTTATATTGATAATATTAATAAATAATCCTTGCATGAATGTAATTTCACATATATATCTATAGTATTCCATCATTAAGAAAGACACGTCCTCAGACTACTATAACTCAGCTCAACTGTCTAATCTCACAGCTCTCACGCTACTGACTGACTCTACTGCTCTGCGCTCAGCTCTCTACTATCTCAGTCAACTCATACTTTATTACCAGCAAAGCGTGCAAAACAACCGCTCTGACAAAAACATAATTTTACTCTCCAAAAACGTGGAGTTCACATTTGTTCTCAAAAATACAATCCACATTGATTGTCTCTCCCCGTGGAAAAACCTGGTGAACACACTCACTGTCCACTCATGCTACCTCTCTGTTTACATGTGAAAACATAGTCCGTTACAGTGGCCGTCTCAAATGAAGTTTTGCTCAGTTACCAGTTTGTTGTAAGCAGCACGAGCTGCTAGTGTCTTAAGTCTGGCAGTTTGTTGTAAGTAGCAGGAGCTGCTTGTGTCTCAAGTCTGGCAGTTTGTTGTAAGCAGCAGGAGCTGCTAGTGTCTTAAGGTTGGCAGTTTGTTGTAAGTAGCACGAGCTGCTAGTGTCTTCAGTTCATTTAAGTAGCACAAGCTGCTAGTGTCTTAAGTCTGTCAATTTGTTGTAAGCAGGACGAGCTGCTAGTGTCTTAAGGCTGGCATTTTGTTGTAATTAGCACAAGCTGCTAGTGTCTAAAGTATGGCAGTTTGTTGTAAGTAGCACAAGCTGCTAGTGTCTTAAGTCTGGCAGCCGTAGCCCAGGAAATCTTTCGTTTACGTATTTGGTCCTCCAACCTTCTGTTCCAGAACGGTCGGTGCTTGTGGTCTCAACACGCTCTGGGTATACTGGACACACCTAATATAGATCCCACGATTTTGTCGTAAGTAACATCGTTATTCTCGGAGTTCGATCTCAGCTAATCCCACAGCCGTGCTTTCTATTCTTTCGCGAAATATGTTCCATTTGCCCCCCCCCCCCCAAACAAAAGAAAAGCCAAGGTCGCTCTCTTAATTTGCCTTTTATATCACTAGGTTGACAGTTGTAAGTATTGGTCTTTGGTATGGTCGATTTTGTCTTAAGTAACATCGTTATTCTCGGAGTTCGATCTCAGCTAATCCCACAGCCGTGCTTTCTATTCTTTCGCGAAATATGTTCCATTTGCCCCCCCTCCCCCAAACAAAAGAAAAGCCAAAGTCTCTCTCTTAACTTGCCTTTTATATCACTAGGTTGACAGTTGTAAGTATTGGTCTATGGTATGGCCCATTACAGGCAGCACTTCCAAACTCACATTTTTTTCTAGTTCTGCCGACACTAGGGTGGGGGTGGGTGGGACATGGCACAATTGCCTGTAGTGGAGCAGAGTTGAGACCTCTTCCAGGTATCGCCCCGAGCCGTTCCTTTCAGTATTGCCTATATCCCTTACATGGGCATTAAAATCCCTAGCTATTCATTTATTTATTTTTAAATTTGCGCGTGCCTTTAACGGTTATGCACATGTTCCTAGGGGTATTGTAACCATTACTTAAGGCGAAGAGCTCATCGGCCTACGTGTCAGGGTATCGGTCCAACCCAGATTTCGCTAGGAGGCGGGTTTTCGTGAGCTTTGTCAACCGTCGGCGCGTTACGCAAAAGTCCGAGGTGTGCAGCGGTTCTGTTTCAGTAGGGTCTCTTGGAGCAATGCAACGCCTTACACCCGGTCGTGGAGTAGCTTGGTGATTCCCATAGCCTTAAAGCACATGCCAAAACCTTTGAGGTTTACTGTATTAGGGGGGTTTTGTTGTAGGTTAACCGGGGCACCTTTGCCTAGTGTTCCGGTAGCACTGGCGCCCACGGTCGTCCAGTGCCCCCCCGACAAAGGATCGCAGCGGTGGACTGAGGTTGGACGGCCATCACTTAGAGTTATGTTCGTTGGACTAACCATTTGAAGAAGTAACTATACTTTATTTCCATGACCAACTCTTACCTTCGTCTTGTAAGTCAGACACATGCGCGAGACCAAGCTACACTGAGATTAAGTGAGCTTAGCTAGCAATCCACCTGCGGCCCCGTAAAGGCCAGGGTCTTTTGTCGCTGGACGGTAAAGATTACATAAAATTTTGCACCAATAGGCGCAGCTTCTGTTTTCTAAAATGTACCATCTTTTTAACAAAAAATGTGCTTGGGGATGTCACATTATCTATATATATAATTCGCCAGCGAAACTAGGGCAAGAAGCAAGAAGACGATGACGCAGGCTATATATAGATACGCCAGAGCAAGTAAGACGCAGGTAAACCCTCCATTTCCTTGCCTGCCCATCGTTGGTCTCGAGACATATGCACTGCGGTGGAGCTACCGCCCCCCTCCTGCACCACCCTCGCTTGTCAGCCATGCACACACCCCAACAAGCTCGCGGCGTATGCTAAACCACGGGTCGGCTATATTTAAATAGTTCATGGGCGTGAAATAAAAAGTGTGCAGTGACGTATCATGAAAAATTAAAAAAAAGGGGGGGGGGAGTGTAGCAAAATTGACATTATTAAATGTGCGTAACTTGAGTTCACGTTTTTGTCAAGTAACTTTAGTAGATGGGAAGTTCACGTTTTTGTCAAGTAACTTTAGTAGATGGGAAGTTCACGCATTGCTGTCGCCAATGTTTGGCGGGCTAAATCTAGTTTCTGTTAATTAGGCTAGATGTTAGACTAGTATTCAACTTTGCTTGTAAAAAGGAATAATCACACCAATAAAGAGTCGATCAAGAGCCTAACAATCTTCATTGGTGTAAAATATATTTTCTGTGACTAGTGTTAAACTATTTAGCTGGGATCAAAATGACGCTCTTAGAAATTTTGCGCTCCAGGCACTTCCCTGCTTTGCCTGTACCTAAGGATGGTCCTGCATGCGGGGATTCTCAGATGGTATTATTCATTCGAGTAATGAGTGCCCGAGCAGAATATTTCTTCAAAAATTGAAAAACCAATAAAAATAAATAAATAAAGCTAATGGGATGCCTGACCGAGTCAGAGAATCTGTAGTTCACCTTATACGATCATCGTTAAGACATGAAACGCTAAACCTATCGTTATTACCTTAACATCATGAGCTAGATTCCGTCACCCGTACAATGTATGCGAACCCAGATAAGCAATTGACGAGCATGTTGAGACATGAAAACATAAGCGATGGTTTCCGACAACATCTCCATTAACTATGTTATCTTTATCATTACCATTATCATTACCTTTATCATTACCTTTATCATTACCTTTATCATTACCTTTATCATTACCTTTATCATTACCTTTATCATTACCTTTATCATTACCTTTATCATTACCTTTATCATTACCTTTATCATTACTTTTATTATTACCTTTATCATTACCTTTATCGTTACATTTATCGTTATCTTTATCATTTCGAGCGGAGTTTGTGTTACTTGTGGGGAATTCAACGGGGCCCAAATGTTTTCTTCCTTGCTTACTGGGTTGTTTGTTTCTGTTAAGTAAGAATGTGGGGGGGGGGAGGAGGAGGAGGGGGGGAAGCGGTAGGTGGGTTGACGAGTGCTGGTTAGTGAGTGTGTGAAAGAAGCAGGACACTTGTTTAAACTTAAAATTCAATTAGCGAACTGGTGAATGTTGATTGGCAAGAATGAACTCGGGGAACCGGAAAACATCAACTCTTGTAAATCTCCGCTGTGAACACTGCGGCAACTTGAATGTTAAGGAAGCTCTGCGTCTTACATCCTAAACATTGATTGTTGGTTTTTTTTTACGTATCTTAAGCCTCTTTTTAAAATTGTGTACATGCGTTGAACCCATGTTGAACATTGTCAGTCTTGTCAAAGTATAGTCATCTGTTGTTAGCCTCGTCTTGCCCCTCGGTACGATGCCTGGCTACGCCACTGCGTGGACATGTGCGAAACTTAAAAAATTATACAATTATTCCAAAACATTTCTGGATCAAATTAAATTTTTTTTTTAAATGTTCGGCATTCAAAAATTTGGCAAGATTTTTTTTTTATTTTGTTAACTCTTCAATTACCAACCACTGCGTTGTGTTTACGCACGGAAACAATAACAAAACGAGGCTCTTCAGAACACTACGAGAAATAATAAATCTGAGTAACCGTTACGGAATCTGTCTGTGGAATGTTCCTTGATTATCAAACAACTTTAAAAAAAAAATAATAATCAGACTATTGAGCTAGAAGTGCATAAACATAAATTTATGTCAAGAATTCGACTTGTGCGAAGTTAGGTGGCACCCCGACGTGGGCGGCAGGGGCCAAGGATGAAAACATGAAGTGGGGAGTGAGGGGTGGGGAGAGAGAGGGGGAGGTCATTATTTATCCCCAGGTAGTGAGGTGTTATTCAAGAAGGTTGTAGATATGAGTGAGGGTCGAAGTGGGTCGCCTACTCAGTACACAATGAGTTATAATGGACTGGAGCGGGGCCTTATGAAGTAGGCGGGAGGGGGCGCTACGCTCAGCGTGACACTATGTTCTCAGGAGTGAGGGGCGGAATCTTCGGCCAACTGCAATTAGAGACTGACAGACAATGAAATGAGAGAGTGAGAGAGAGAGAGAGAGAAATAGAAAGAGAAAGAGAGAGAAAGAGAGAGAGAGAAAGAGAAAGAGAGAGAGAGAGCTAGAAAGAGAGAGAGAGAGATTTTGTAAGGCCACTGATACTTTGTGAGACATCCATAACTTTGTTAATGTTAATCATCCAAGAAAATAAATAAGATTCTGATGTATAAATATTGACCATGGTGCCTGGTGTTTATGTTAGTGAAAACCCACAGACAGACGCTGGAAGTTATTTCCTATAAATATACAATATGCCCCGTCACGTGATGAAAGTAAACCTTCACAAAGTCACAAAATAAATATATGTGTAAACTGAAGGGTTTCGAGTGTACGTATAATTCTAATTGCTAGTGTATCTCCAAACATCGTTGAGCAAACGGCCTTCACCTTCGTTATTTTTTTTCCTATTTAAAAATGATGAGCACATTTGATGTTCATGTCACGTGATTGCTGAAAGGGCAACAACCAACCAACCTACGCGTGTTCGAAAACAGGTGTGTTCAGGGAGACTGTGACCTGATCTAACGTTTGTCCCTCAGAAGTTTATTGCGAAAAGAACTACAACATTCCCAATCGCATCAAAAATAAATTTAAAAGATATGTAGATGTATTTTTTTTAAAAAAAAGTAACTTGAGGTAGCCACTGGTAGCCATCCTCATGGTCAGGTCATAGCAACCTTGTGCGTAGTCCACATGACATTTATATATTGATTGTAGTGAGAAAAAAATTGTCACAGGAAAAAAAATACAGAAAATAGTCACAGAAAAAATGACATGAAAAAAGTCGTACGAAAAAAGGCACAGGTAAAAATAGTCACACATAAAAAGTCACAGAAAAAGTGACAGGAATAAAAAACACAGATTAAGAAGTCTAAGAAAATTTTTTTTTTTTAACCGCAATTTTATTTGTAAGTCCATATAAACGTTTAAGATAGACTAAATTGCAGTAAATGCAACTACATATTTCACAGGAAGGAAAGTGATAGGAAGAAAGTAACAAAATATGAAAATCAAACTCATTTTCACAAATCTATATGCCTTGATGAATTTCACATAAATACATTAATAGATGAGTCTGAAAGTAAAACATTGTAAAAAAAAAATATTTGAATTCTCTTTATAAGAACAGTCGGAGGATTAGACTGGTAATTCTGACAGAATTTGGGGAACAAATTATTTTTTATATCTTTCTTTCCAACGCCGCTATGACAACACTGAGTCCGTTGATACTTTGTCTGAATACGATACGATAAGATAAGATTTTTTTAATTGAAACAAACAAATGGAAATATTTTTTTTATTGTATTGTACTGATAAATTTTCAGCACATAAATAAATAGATATTTTAATAAAGTCCACATTTTTCAACTAATACAACTTGAACACAAGACATCTACATTAAATTATTTCACGAATGAATAAAAAAACAACCATTCAGTGAACTCCCTTAGTCATAACAGGGAAATGAATGTTCTCATTTAGATGTAGGACTTCTGGGGGAGCACGCTGGTAAATTCGTACAGATTGGGGAACAAAATAATTTGTATATGTTTCAGTCCTCGCCCCGAGAGAAAGAATGCGTCCCGAACGGGCTGATCCTAAATATCTGTGATGAAGAGGGTGGGATGCATCAACTAAAATGTGTTTAGTTTTACAATAACTATCTTTCTTCAAATAGTTCTTCTAGTGAAGGATGTTTAGCTTGTGTTATGTTCCTAGATTTCTTGATTGGTCTGTTTATTCGGTGTTAAATATCAGACGTTGAATTACCACACCAGCGGGTAATACTGAAATTAAGTAGGCTTCCAATAGTTGCACTGTAGAATAAGTTAACGACTTGCTTGCTTACGCCGAAATTGTACAGTTTTTTGAGGAAGAACAGTCTTTGCTTGAATTTCTTATACAGCATTTGGCCGTGCTCCTGTCATGTTAGCTTGTTATTAATGTTGACAACTAAGTATTTATATGCCTCTGTTTTTCTCTACATTTTTATTTTATGTCGAGATCTGTCATCTGGTGTTCCTCCCTCTCATGAAATCAACAACCTTTTCCTTTGTTTTCGAGACATTCAGCTAGAGAAAATTTTCATCGCACCAATTGATAGAGCTTGTAACCAAGTTAGGTATAGGCCCTCTTCTTCAGATATTAAGCCAACGATGATGGTATCATCAGCAAATTTTAAGATTGGAACGGTTTTCGCTTGAGCTCTGAATATATTTGGTATATATTGTACAGAAGACAGGGAAAGAACAAAAAATATTTTTAAGAACATGCTTTGTCGTCTAAGTTTCTCTCTCTATCTCTCTCTCACCACCATTCTCCCTCTCTAACTCACCCCCTCTCTATCCCTCTCCTTTTCTCTCTTTCACACACATTTCACTCATTTTCTCTGTCTTACTCATTCTCTCTTTCGCACTCTCACCTTCTTTCTCTCAATCTCATTATCTCTCTCTCTCTCACTCATTCCTTATCTCCCACCTCACCCTTTCTCTCACTCCTTTTCTCTCACACGCTTTCTCTATGTCACCGTATTCATTTCTCACTCTGTTATTTTAATTGCTTCACTCTCTCTCAATTATTCTTCCTCAAAACTCCATTCTCTTTTTCTAACCTCACCAATTATATCTCTTAATTTCATTCTCTCTCTATATCTTTCTCACTTCACTCAATCTCTCTCACACACTCATTATCTCTGTAATGAGTTCTCTCACTCATTATGTCTTTTTTTCCACCTCACTCATTCTCTCTCCCCCCTCATTCTCTTTCTCTCTGTCTTTCTCCCAATCATTCTCTCTCTCTCACGTATACTCTCTCACACACTCATTCTCTCTAAAAACTCATTCTCTCGCGCTTATTCATTCTATTTCCCTCTCTCACATGAATCATTCTCTCCTTCTCTCTATCATTCTCTCTCCCCTCTGTATCTCCACCACTCTCACCTCGCCCATTCTCTCTCACACACATTATTTCCTCCCTCTCTCTCTCTCTCTCTCTCTCTCTAATTATCCCTCTATATCCCGCTCTCTTTCTAAGATACGGGAATTGCAGCAGGACCTGTAACTGTCAAATCGCCCTAATTCGATGATTCCTGAACATCTGAGAAATTTCTAAAATGTTCGATTTCACGCAATGCATCGAACGCTGGACTGGCTGAGCTGAATGGCAGCTCTCGATCTTATCGAACTGAAGCAGGCTTAGAAACAATGGTCTTTATAAAAAAAAAACTCACGGTTGGACCTGAAAATACCATTTGGCCAGATCTGTTTATTTTCGGTAAGTGGGATGACCTCATAGACTGACGTCATAATGGCGTGGACGGCCACTTGGTTTCATCAACTTCCAAATAGGCTGGCTGCTGACTGGCAGACAACTGACTGGCAGACAACTGACTGGCAGACAACGGACTGGCAGACAACTGACTGGCAGACAACGGACTGGCAGACAACGGACTGGCAGACACCCAACAGAAACACATCTGACTGGCAGAAAACCGACTGGCAGGTAGCGGACTGACAGACGGCGAAATGTAAGACATCAAACTGGCAGACAACTCACATTGAAAGCTGCGTGCAAGTATTAAATGAATGCTTTCATCATTCTAACTCTGACTTTGTGATGGTGCGGTGCAATGCTGGAACCAATAATTTTATTTTTAATCTATTTTTATTTGTTCCTTTATATTTTAACTTAACAGATAACGATGTTTTTAAAGTCCCAACCGTCCAGCCACGATTTGGCATATCATATATTCTTCCACACTTAACATGAGGCTAATTATCGCATATACAAAATGACATAAAAAACATAGTTTGATTGACTTTTACTGGCATTTTTTCATTTTACAGTAAGGAGAAGTGTCACAAGGAGGGGGGAAGGGTGCTGGAGGTGCGGACATTACCATATGAAATATCCTGGTTGGGGGAAGGGGACACAAAATGAAACATTACAAATTGTACAGAGTTCCTTCAAGACGGCATTGTAGGCGATCAGAATTAAATACAAGGGGATATTGCTAACAGTTAAGGGTGCCAACAGATAAGGGTGCCAACAGATAAGGGTGCCAACAGATAAGGGTGCCAACAGATAAGGGTGCCAACAGATAAGGGTGCCAACAGATAAGGGTGCCAACAGATAAGGGTGCCAACAGATAAAGTGCCAACAGAAAAGTTGCCATCAGAAAAGGGGCTCCATCAGAAAAGGGGCTCCATCAGAAAAGGGCTCCATCAGAAAAGGGCTCCATCAGAAAAGGGCTCCATCAGAAAAGGGGCTCCATCAGAAGAGGGGCTCCATCAGAAAAGGGGCTCCATCAGAAAAGGGTGCCCACAAAAAAGGGTGCCCACAGAAAAGGGTGCCCACAGAAAAGGGTGCCCAAAGAAAAGGGTGCCCACAGAAAAGGGTGCCCACAGAAAAGGGTGCCCACAGAAAAGGGTGTCCATAGAAAAGGGTACCAACAGAATTAGGTGCCCACAGATAACGGGTGCCACCAGAGCTGGCAGACACGTAAGAGGTTCAAGGGGAGGTCAGGAGAGATGAGCTTACGTCACTGTGTGACACCATGAACTCACCTTACTGGGTGACACCATGAGCTCACCACACTGGGTGACACCATGAACTCACCTTACTGGGTGACACCATGAGCTCACCACACTGTGTGACACCATGAGCTCACCACACTGGGTGACACCATTAACTTAACCCATTGGGTGACACCATGAGCTTATTTCACTTGGTGACACCATGAGCTCACCGCACTGGGTGACACCATGAGCTCACCTTACTGGGTGACAACATGAGCTTATTTCACTTGGTAACACCATGAGCTCACCGCACTGGGTAACACCATGAGCTCACCGCACGACGTGACACCAACCCTTGTGACGCCAATGGTGTACGATTGGGACACTCTTATTTTTTTTTCCTAGGTACTTAAAAAAAAAAAAATCAAAAATAAGTCACGTCTGTGTGCACAAGAGATTTTAAATACATTTCTTAAAAAAAAAAACCCATTTGTATTGGTGTGAAATACGAGAATGAGCATCATCTTTTGAAGGTCATCCTCAATACACATCCTCTATGGACTGTATCCTCGCACCGTTGTACATTTTGGTGGGGATTCGTGGCTTGCAGTGACAGATGCAGAATGGTACAGTCCCCCTTCACGACTGGAACACGATTCTTGGATTTTGATGTTCGCCTGAGGGGATATTCCCCACCACCACCCCTCATTGACAGTTACCGAGAAGTATGAACATTATTTGCATTGACGTCCACCACATGACGTCTGTTAGTGTCCACCACATGACGTCTGTTAGTGTCCACCACATGACGTCTGTTAGTGTCCACTACATGACGTCTGTTAGTGTCCACCACATGACGTCTGTTATTGTCCACCACATAAAGTCTGTACGTTTCTTATTTCTTCTGATGTGGCGTGTGAATCGTTAAAATAAAAAAATGCTCTACGGGGATGCTTCCGATAATTAGAAAAGTCCGTTTACCCTGTCCGCGACAAACACCTACGGTTAAAAAGAAATATTCGGATATGATGCATGATATTGCAATTTTGTGAGTAATGTTGTAATTTAAAAGTTATATTATTTTACATTCGTCTATTTTACCACCCCCACCCCCCCCCCCTTTTTTTTTTCTTTCGCAACAACAATCAACAGACCGTTCTTTTGCTAAATTGTTTAATGTACGGGAAGAAAAAACAATCTGGAGTTAAATTTAAGGTAATGATGGGTGTAATGTTATCCACTTATCCACACTACCCCTCTCCACAAGCACAGTTTTTACAGTGTTAGGACATACAGCTCTCCAGGTTCCGTTGACGTTCATCAGGGTGGAAACTTTCTTGGACACCCCACGTGACCACACACCTTGCTACAACTCCTTACTCCAACAATGCGTGTATGCATATCTTACACAGCGCTCTCTGCTGAATACAGTGTCAACTAAATGGAGCATCACTTTCTGTGGGTAAAATCTTAAATGAATGGCGTAACTGCGACTTACGTGTAAAACTGTTTTGACACGGGCTTTGGTCAGGGTAAGGGTTAGGGTCTGTCCTTACTCCCAGTAGACGACTCCGTCCTCTGGAGACATTGCGGTTAAAATTAACCGACTAGTCAGTGACGTCGGATAGCGTCATGTTCTTGATTTCAGAAAATATATAAATATTAAAATATAGAACACGTATATAACCATTTGGCGTAACTAGGTCTAGCACCGCCCGAGGTTGGCGGAGAGTGTTTGCCACCCCTTCCACGGAAATAATCTGCGTTGGATAGAAAATGCTGCCCGGGGTACACAGGTCCTCTCCACAACCCCTTTACTACGACACTGGATGTAAGCACGGTCTAATTGGGTAACTTGTTTTGTTTTTTTAATCATTTTTTTCTGAAAAACGTCTTTTTTGCGTGTGTGTGCTTTTTTTTGCTGTTTTCTTGAGTTGGGAAAAAAGTTTTTTTCACGTTTTTTCCCTTCCCAGCATTCACCTGATCTGATTACTGAAAGTCAAGCAATAATTACCGACAAGTAATTTAATGGAAAATAAGACCAGATGAGAAATCAACTCTGTTAGCCAGCACTGTCGGAATTATTCCATCCCTATGTTGCAGATACACTTCCTCTGTTGTAAAGATTATCATCCGAAGTCTGCCCTCGATTCTAAGGGTCAGCACCTACGGCACGCGTGCCAGGTGTGGCTTACAAAGCGATTTTATTTTATTTTTTAAATGTGCCTTGTCAGGTAGAATTACAGGTTGTTTTACCATGAATGCAAAAAGATATTCTGCTGGTGCACATTTCAGACCCCTGTTTTATAGAATTTGAAAAACAAATTGTCAAAAGATTTGCTTTTTTTTAAATATACGTTTTATGGATGCTTATTTTTTTTTTTTACTCAACAGTTGTTATGTACGACGTGTTTACGTCACACGTTCCCCGTGCCGTGAACTCTGGTTGACCCCACATTAGATGGCGTTCGTATGGGGCGTGTCCTATTTCCTTTCATCTTAGCCGTTGTTTTCCACAACTATCAGCTAAAAATAACACATATTTTCTAATAGAATTTTGGAGAAAACTTCGATATTTTACTAGAAAGATAAACAATGTAGAAGACATTTCTAGAAGCGTTGGTTCTACCGATGCATAGATATAAAAGGGGATTCAGAGATAGAGAGGGAGATTGATTGATAGATATTTTTCACATCACGAGACAAGTGCATTATTGTGTGTACTCATATGTGTTTATTCGCATTCATCATTGTACTTTATTAATTGGCACATTGTACTAACTGTGTACCGGTACAAGACATTCCCATACTCTGTAAGTTGATGATTGTAATTATATTTCTTTTGTTTTGTAATTATATTAATACTTAAATAAATTTCACTAATTGTAATTCGTACTGTTTTGAGTGTCGTATTTTTGCTGTTGTATTTCTCTATGGTATCGTCCTTTGTTAGGCACTGTTTGAACGAGCCATAACTTAAAACAAGAGATTAATTTCTCATAATAGAGGGCAGTGCGTAACACAGTGAAAAAAATATAATTCAACAGCATCATAACACCATTCAGCCGTAACACCATTAAAGTCACACAAAGCATTTTTACAACAGTGGTTTTCAAATTTGTTTGGATTAAAATAACAACTTTAAGGAATAATTAACAATAAATAACCCAGTACCCCTCCCCCCTTAGTGTACTACCCGAAACAACGTACACGTGTCACAGTTTGACAACTGCTGATTCACAAGGTTGAACAATATTTATGTCATGCGCATATTTAAATGAGGATTTCGTGGTTGTCATGACTGATAACAACCACTTTCATTAGAGTAAAATCTGTAACAAACTTGTTGCCTCCAAAAAATGGTGGGCTTGGGATGTGGGAGAAAAAAAAAAGGGGGGGGGGTTGAGAGTTGAATCAGGTCTACAGGTCTAGTCTTTGCGAACATCAAAGTCTGTTTAATTTAAAGGGTGACAATCCTTCTTTACACAGGCAAGAGCAGGTTACTCCTGTTGAGCATTTCATTTTACCGCCCCATGAACCAGTGGCGAATCTTCGATAAATCATCAAATGTTGGCAACAAAATTTTTTACTTCTCCAGCGACCATTTTGTTTCGTTTTCACATTTGTCAACTCAGTATAAATATTTATGTTGATTATGTACTTCAAAAAACCACACATATTGTTGTGGTGCTCCCGTGTACTTAGTAACATGCCCCCCCTCCTTTTTTTTTCCATAGCCTCTTTTTTGTGTGGCTCTTATTCTGCTACTTCCCGACACTAAAGCTTTCTGTGACAGTTCTTCTTTCATGTCACTCACTGCCCCTACGAATGGGGGGCGGGGGGGGGGGGGCCCAAGGGGGGGTCCAACACCAGGTCGATTTTTTTTTCCTTTTATTGAGGGGGGGCCTTTTTGACTGCAGAGTTTTTAATGTAGAAAGGGGGCGGCGAAAACCTTGACCCGACCAGGGCGGCACTTACCCTAGCTACGCAGATGGGCGTCAAGGAAAACGTGTAACTCCACCCCTGGGCCCAACGTTACAAAAATAATCTTATTTGAGGATATACTTTAGGTCCAAGCTAAATTGTTTACCCCGTAAATCTCCTTAGCCCAGTGATTCTCAACCTGTGGGTCGCGACCCCTTTGGGGGTCGAAAGACCCTTTACAGGGGTCTCCTAAGACCAAAGGAAAACACATATTTATGAAGTAGCAACGAAAATAATTTTATGGGTGGCGGTCACCACAACATGATTAAGTGTATTTAAGGGTAGCGGCATTAGGAAGGTTGAGAACCACTGCCTTAGCACAACTATGTAAGCAAAGTGAAAGGAAAGTAGTAAATTTTTAGTCCAGAAAATCACCTTAATTACAAACATCCAGTGTTGCTTTTTTAAGAAGGTGCCGACACTGTCATATTAAGTAGAGTATATGGACAGAGAGTGATGGGGCCGACATTGTTATATTAAGTAGATTAGAAGGACAGAAAGCGATGGTGCCGGTAGCTACTAAGCAAATAGCTAAGTATCTTGGGTAATGTTGAAACTCTTCTTAGAATATGAACTCCCTGCTGTTGTGACGTGCCCCATGGTATCTTATGACCCCCCAACTTTGTTTCGCCCCTTACTGCCACGTTGTTCGACATCAGGGAGGAGGTTAAGGCAGCAATCGAGGACTACCGAGAGAGGACGGAGAGGTCTGAATAGGGGGTGGGGGTTAGAGGAGGGGGTCATTGATTGAGGACTATTGAGCGAGGACGCATATGTCTGAATGGGAGGGGGGTGGGGGCTAGAGGAGGGGGGTCATTGATCTCTTACCAAAAAAATTATAATTCATTTGAAAAAGCACTGATGTATTTTGGGGCATACCTAAATTTAGTTTTGCATGATTCTGCACTTAATCATAGATCAACAGTGTTGGCGTGTTTCTTTACCTTGTTGTGTTGATCCAAATGCTATATTTTAAGTTGTCACTAAATCATATTGTTGTTTATTACTATTTTTTAATTTAAACTATTTATTTTGTTAAACGCCTTCATTAATAAGTGTTTTTTCAAAAATATCTATATTGCCATACAAAACGGTGGCTGTCACGAAAAGCAAGTATACTCATTGCCTTCCCAAATATTTCGAAGTCATAAAAGATACAGAAATGAGACAAAAGTACTATGTGTTTAAAAAAAAAGGTCCAAATGACAACTTTTATGAATTGTTTATGAAGGACAGACTTTATACTAATAACTTTTTTAAAGCATGATACTATTATGCTGTTAACATCCCGGCCTATTGTAAAAATTGATCTTATATTGTAAAAAGGATATGCCTTTATAGCGATGGGAGGTTATCATAATATATTTGAAATATGATTTGTTCGTCAGAGAAGTAGAGATACATCTATATACTTTGGGGGGGGGGCGGTCATGGTTGTGAGTTAAGGGGGTGGGGATTGGGGGGGGGTGGGTCTCAAGCGGTCGGAAAGGGCCTGTATGCAACCGTTGAATATATAATTGTTTTTCTTTCCCGGGCCACTACTTGATGTTTGGTACCAGTATTTATATTCTTTCACTTCCAGTAATCCTACTTCCGGCCAAAAAAAGAGGAAATCTCTTAAGTTTCTTTACCGTGAATCTATACGTGTTCTACTTCTTTTTGTCTTGTTTTCTGACGAAGGCTCTAAGCCGAAACGTCAAAATCGTGTGTCCTGTTTATGAATTCAAGTTTAGCATGACTTGTTCTTATATTTCATTTCATTTTTTAAGTGGGTCTGAAGTCTACAATTCTTTTGTGACACCTTTAAACGTCACCCGTATGGTTATAAATAAAAAAGAACGCTAAAAGCAGAATAAGGCAGTTATTTGATCAGCTGTCACTGAAGACGGCCCGCTAAGACGGAAGGTCGTGTGTCATAAGAAGACACCAACAGGCTGCTTTGATGTCCAATTTTTATTAGAGACTGTCTCTCTCTATACTCGCATTTCCATCTTGTGTATAGATGGATGTATATATATATATATATATATATATATATATATATTAGCATACTGGACATTTGAAGGTTTAGTTTTATGCATTGATGAAGAGTTGAGACACTTTAACCTGAGACTTGTAAGCATTCGATGTATTTTGGGGTTAAATTCTACTGTTGTCGATAATTGAAACATTACGATCTCAAAACTGGATAAAAGAAACAAATCAGTATTTAGAATTTTGTTTAAAGTTATCGAAAAAGACTTTCCTATCAGAGATAAGATACAACGCATTCAAAAAGCAGAAAATAGTTTAAAATTTAAAAAGCTGTTTACATTTATTTTCTATTTACCTCGGATGAATTACGGCAAAGGGATTCATTTTGAGTTACAAACTACATTTTTACCCATATAGCTTCATTTTCTTTACTGATTCCAGTGAGAGTATATTTCCGGTCCCATGCCATCATCCACCACCACCCGTTGAACGTTGGTTAAATAACGGGATCCAACCAATCCCCACCACCACCCGTTGAACGTTGGTTAATTAACGGGATCCAACCAATCCCCACCACCACCTGTTGAACGTTGGTTAAATAACGGGATCCAACCAATCCCCACCACCACCCGTTGAACGTTGGTTAAATAACGGGATCCAAACAATCCCCACCACCACCCGTTGAACGTTGGTTAAATAACGGGATCCAACCAATCCCCACCACCACCCGTTGAACGTTGGTTAAATAACGGGATCCAACCAATCCCCACCACCACCCGTTGAACGTTGGTTAAATAACGGGATCCAACCAATCCCCACCACCACCCGTTGAACGTTGGTTAAATAACGGGATCCAACCAATCCCCACCACCACCCGTTGAACGTTGGTTAAATAACGGGATCCAACCAATCCCCCACCACCCCACCCCCGCCCTAAAAAAAAAATCAGTATCAAATCTCAGCTGTGTTTAACGATGTGTTAACAAGGGGAGTAAGGTCTGAACACATCCTTAAACACTTAATTTTACTCCTAATTCCCTTTGTAAAGAAGTAAGGTACCCTCTTTTTTGTTCAAAGTGTACTGTGCCTTAAGACAAATATGACCAGGCAAACACTCGTAGGGATAAATGGACGCAAGGAGAAAGTGTGTAGAGAGATGGAGATGTGTGTTTACTTGTGACATCATAAGAAAAGGGAAGTGCGTCAAACCATAAAGTGGTGGAATCTTAAACAGGGATCCCCAAAATTTTATTCGAAACACCATAAATAAATCATATTTCTTTAGCAAAAAATAAAATAATAAAATGATAATAATATGTGCTTCTATGTGAGTGAAAGTTGTGTTGGGTGGGCGGCGGTAACGTTCGGTATTTACATTGACTTACATTGTTTTCCCCCCCCCCCCTCCGGAATTTACGGCGGTGATCAAATCTTTGTCGACGTGTTGACTTTTTAAATGACTCTACGACGAAGCATGTCTTCTGTCGATTCTTGAAAGTAATCTATTGTTATTGTGTGCCCTTCTGTGCTATAGATTTTTTTTTTAAATAGTGCATGTGTTTGATTCCTTTCATGTGCATGTACCGTAGCAGCAAAACCTTCATTTGTAATGGTGGGAAAAGTAAAGATGTTGAATTTTTTTTTTAATTTATGAACCAGGAAATCAGCTTGGATGGTGGCTATGCTCAACACAAGGCCAAACGCCTGGCAATTATTTTTCAGTAAATTAGCTGCATTCAACATGGTCCGTGTGTCGGTCAGGTGTGATTGTGATAACAATCTAGTGAGTTTAGCTCAGGCTCTTAGATCAAGTAAAGTTTAGCTTAGCGTTTCCTTGAAATGTCTTGATATCTGTGCATGTCCGCCGACTCAAATGTCTCAACATCTCGTCCGTTAGCTTTCCTCTCTCGGCATCAGCATCTGCTTGGCAGCATATGTCCAAAATTATGTCTGTCCGGCATAATAACATATGGCCTAACGGCACTTGTTGCAGCCACATATCTACTCCATGTCCTACATTAATAATTCCGTGTATCCACCTATCGTCTTGCATTCCTGTGGGTTCTTTCCGTATCTCTGTTGACATGTCCGGCCTCCACTCTTTTCAGCTAGATGACATCTGATGACACAACGGTGCTATAAACCCAGTGGTTGCCAACCTACGGCAAGCAGAGCCAATTTCAAGGGCACGAGGAAAATCTTAACAAACAAAGACTTTCAAATTATTCTTAATAAGTTTGATGAATAGATTTTTAGCACGCTGAATGAAGAAGAAACTCTAATTAGGCACAAGAAACGTTGCTGACCCTTGATGTGTGTACCCCGTCAGTCTGTCTGTCTGCTTCCCCGTTGCTCTCTTTAATTGCGCACTCCCTACTTTACTCCTACCGATCAACACTTCTAACAAAAGGAAGCGCCAATTAAAGTTTAATCACTCTGGCATCGGCCTTTAATTACAGTGTCTTGGAATTCCTTTTGAACTTTGACCCCTTCGATCTCACTCGGTTAATCCAATCAACGTCTGCCTGGACTAGAACTGAAAACCCCCAAAAATATCTCTACGGGTGCCTCGTGAATTCACTTTTCTTCGTCTACAGAAATACATTTGTATGCGTGGAACTATTACTGTATAGCTGAGCAGTGTCGAATCTTGTATGTGTGGAACTGCTGTTGGATTGCTGAGCAGTGTCGAATCTTGTATGTCTGGAACTGCTGTTGGATCGCTGAGCAGTGTTGAGTCTTGTATATTTGGAACTGTTGTTGGATCGTTGAACAGTGTTGAGTCTTGTGTGTCTGTAACTGCTGTTGGATCGTTGAACAGGGTTGAATTTTGTATGTGTGGAACTGCTGTTGTATCGCTGAGTAGTGTTGAGTCTTGTATGTTTGGAACTGCTGTTGGATCGTTGAACAGGGTTGAATCTTGTATGTCTGGAACTGTTGTTGGATCGTTGAACAGGGTTGAATCTTGTATGTCTGGAACTGCTGTTGGATCGTTGAACAATCTATCTATCTATCTATCTATCTATCTATCTATCTATCTATCTATCTATCTATCTATCTATCTATCTATCTATCTATCTATCTATCTATCTATCTATCTATCTATCTATCTATCTATCTATCTATC